>QAXK01003678.1:0-12718 GCA_004335735.1 Chlorella sp. KRBP | reverse complement strand
GGATGCGGTCCGTGGCATCCTTGCTCAGATCCTCCTGCGCGTGAGGCAGGCACACAGGCGGAAGCGTCTGTTTGTCATACGCCCTGCAAGCAGCCCTGTGGATGTTCCTTCAGGTACCTGAAGGCACAAGCATGCGTCCACAACCGCGCTGCACTCACCTGCATGAGGACAGCGCAGGTGGAGAAGCGTTTGGCGCTCAGCAGCGTGAGCTCCTTTGCCAGCGCTGGCCGCTTGTAGAGCGTCATGATGTCGTCAAAGTGTGTGAAGCCACTAAAGATGTACACGGGCTCGTTGATGCAGGAGCCCGCTTGGGGGTTCTTGACGGTGGTGAGCACGCGGCGCAGCTGCTCCGGGGTGAGCTGGGACCACCGCACAAACACGGGGCGCCAGCTCCAGTAGTAGCACGACCGGATGCGCTCGAGCGGGTGCCGGAACGTGGTGACGCAGGAAATGGTGCGTTCCTGGCGCACGGGCTGCTCGGCAAACACGTGCGCCCAGGTGAAGTGCCCCGCTAACACCTGCGTGACACGCGGCAGCATGCATACCTGTGGTGTGTGCTTGGCACGCGTCTGAGGGCCTGGGCCGCTGTGCGCTAGCTCATGCTGTGTGTTCCTGCAAGCGGTCCTCTCCCCGTGCTGCCCACTAGCGGTCCATGTTGCCACTCACATGGTAGTGCCACTGGCGGCGGTCCAGGTGCGCGTGGCACGAGGTGGTGATGCAGCCGATGTTGCTGGTGAAGTTGAGCTTGGTGGCGGAGACGTGAATCTCGTTCCGGAGCGCGGAGCCCGCTGTTTTGGACATGTGAAAGAACACGAACGGCTGCTCGGGACGAGGCCGGCAGCTCCTCCCTGGCAGTGGGTTAGCTCCAGCAGGGACGCTGGCAGCGTCATGATGGGTGTTGCCGCCTCTGCTGCTGTTGCTGCCGCTGGCAGTGGTGGCCTGCACGCCGTTGGCAGATGCGTGACTAGGCGTTGGCGGCGGAGGCCCCACCACGCCACCATGATGGGATGCTCCTGATGCTGCTGCCAACTCTGCTGCTGATGGAGCCGCTGCTTCTGCCGCTTGTGAGACGGCCAATGCGAGGACCAAGGCCAGAACCGTCGCCCAGGAAGTACAATGCGGCGCGGCAGGCATCCGCCGCCTGGTGCGCGACAGTCCCGCCCCGGCCCTGAACTCGCGCTGCTGCGGGAGGGCCGCTGGTGCGTGGAGTGGCTGTCGCTGTCGCAGGCTCTCACGAGGGAGAATCCAGCTCATTAGTTAGCTAGCAGGAGCTGGTGCAGTGCTTGTGCAGTGCTGTGCAACCATCTACGAGCTGCTGTGGTGCCCCAGGTTTTGAAGCGGCGCCTCAAGCAACCATGCGCACGCGTGTCATCGCCGGTGTCATCGCGACGCGTGCCGCCAGATTGCGGAGCAGCACAAACACAAGCACTTGGCTCACTTGCCAAACGGGCTCTGCATCTCAATGACATTCACTGCTGCGCGTGGCGGGGAGGACGAGTGGGTGTCCAGTGCATATCCAGAGCAGTGCCAGAAAAGCGCCAGGCAGAACAGGAGAGCTGATCATCCATCTACTATACTGGCTGCGTAGCGTGGCGGGCTCTCTTTTGCTGCTGAGCGAGGCCCACTGGACTGACAGCTGGCTCAACAGCTGGAGGTTTACATCTCGAGGAGCAACAAGACAGAAGAGCAAACGAGCTGCTTCAAACACAATTGCATTCAGCGAGCCCCTGCGGCATGGCAACTCTTCGCGTGCGCGTGGCGTCAACTTCGCACCCGAGCCACGGGCGCCAGTCCGAACGCACGAGCAGCAGCGCCGGCGTGCACTGCAGAGGAGGCTACGCACAGGCCAGCCTCTGGGCTCCTCGGCCGCGCCGTGTGGCTGTGCGCGGTGAGAGTGCATTTCAAAGTTGCGCAGCAAGGTTCTGGCGATGCAGCCAGAACGCAGCTGGCGCCCCACATGCGCCTGGAGGGGGTGGGTGCACAGGCGGCGTGGGGCCATTTGCCAGGGGACGTGCGTGGCCACACCTGGCGCTGCGCCTGCATCCAATTGCTCGCAGTAAACGCCGTGTTCTTCCAGGCCAAACCGTGGGCGCATGGCGAGGTGCGCCGGTGCTGTTTGACAGTGTGAAGCGCGCAGGCTGTCGTGGCACCGTCGAGCGCGAAAACACACACTTGCATCCTTCAGCACTCTGTCAGCTGTAGCCTTCCTGCTGCATGGTGCTGCGGGCTCCGGCCGGCGCACGAGCTGTCTTTGAGCTACCAGGCAGCACCGATCCTGCCCGCTGTGGTGCCTCTGTCCGCCTGCTTGCAGTGTGCCACACAACGGCTGGGACAGTGCTCACCCAGCCTTGACCGGGCCTGGGCGCATGGCGAGGTGCGTCGGTGGTCTTAGTGCTGTGCAGCGCGCAGGCACAGGCACGTACATACACCGCTTGGCGGGAAGGCTTTCCAGCAGAGGTGGGTGCGCCAGCGGCGCCACGGAATGGTAGTCAGCTGCCAGGAGTGGGCGGTACATTGAGGAGTCGGACCCTGACCATTGAAGTACCAGAGACATTGCATGGGCGGCGCGTCACCTCATAACATTCATCCCGCTGATGGGGTGCTTGATACGAGCCTGCGTTAGTGCCAGCTAGCAGCTATGTGTCGAACGCCATGGAAATCTGGTTAAGGACGCTTGCGCTGCACTTGCGGGGCACATTGGGTTGACGACGCCACATGTTGTTGTTGTTGTTGCATGCCTTCAGCCGGTGTGCAGACAGTCCTCTCTGCACTGTATGCTACACACCAAGACACTGCTGCCCCCATGACTCCACGCAGGTGGCCACCAGCCTTGTGATGGCGAGATGAGGACGTGGCGCGTGGGTGCGGCTGGGCAGGTCCAATGCCTGAGCCTCAGGATGCGACCACGCAGTGAGTGGGCCTCTAACGTGCAGCTTGCCAAGGTGCCAAGGTGGCCTGACGTCGCGGCGCCACGAGGGCCTGCCCCATGCACGGACGCGCCGCCGCGCAGGTTGCACAGCAACAGGAAGGGCGGCACGCCAGCCCAGCACCCCTCCTGTGAGGAACCAAGCCCGCCAGTGAATGAGCAGAGAGTACACCATCAATGGCAGAGAGTGGCGATGAGCGCGCGGCGATTTGGGCGCACCCGTCCGGAGGGCAGCATGCTGGAGGCCCTCAGCATGCGGCTGCGCAGCGCCAGCACTGGAAGAAGGGCCCAATGAGGCGCGCCCTGTCAGTGCTGGGACTGCTGACGCTGGCCGTCCTGCTGGTTGGCGGAGGACTCGTGACGGGGTGGCAGGCACGGCGCGAGGCTCCCAACAACTCCAACTCGGCGTCCCCACCAGGCGAGTGAGGTTAGCGAGTGCTTGCGAAGAACTGTCGCCCATTTTTGTTTCCGGGTCCGCACGACCAGCGTGCTGCGCTCTCCTGTGCTGCTCCTGCTGGTGGCAAATGCAGGCAGTGCCCCTCATCATCAAGGCAGCAGCAACGCCACGGCCTTGAAGCTGGTGACGGTCGTGCTCTACAGCTCGCATGAGGGCGTCTACATTGACGCGCTGCTCGCCAATGCGCACACGTTCAGCGACGTGCTGGTGCTCTCCGTGGGCGCGCGGCAGTTTGACAGCTCGCCGGAGGACGTTGTGCACCTGGCTGAGCTGCACCGCAAGCACCCGGACGTGGCGCTGGCGCTCTACCCGGTGGGGCCGAATGAGACGGACGCCATTGCCCTGCACAACCGGGGGCGGGAGCACGGGGTGATGCGGGGCCGGCGGGAGCTGGCCAAGCACGGCGTGGTGGCGGGCCAGGGCACCAGCGTGTGGTTCCTCATGCTGGACGGCGACGAGGTGCCGGACGGGCCGAAATTCAGCGCCTGGTGGCAAGCGCCTGCCACCAGGCACAAGCTGCTCAACACCAGCGAGGCCTACAAGCTGCAGAACTACTGGCTGTTCATGCTCCCACGCCTGGTGGCCGAGCAGGTGGAGGACTCTGTGCTGCTGGTGCACAGCTCGCACCTCACCACGCCCGCGCTCAACCACCCCAGGGACCGCGACGGCATCTGGATGGCCAACAGCCAGACGCTGTTCGTCCACCGCAGCGTCCCTGGCCTGGATGGCAAGCCCATGTTCTGGCACTACTCGTGGGTGAGGCGCACGCGCGCCGCGCTCATGCACAAGGTCATGACGTGGGGCCACAGCCAGGACCGCACCGACTGGCAGCGGCTCGTGGATGACGCGTACGCCTTGACCGACCAGGGCAAGGTGCCGCAGGACTTTGTGCACGGGTACAAACTGCGCTGGGTGGCTGCCAACGACACGTCGCACCCGCAGCCGCCCGTGGTCTGGTAGGGAGGTTCCTTGCCTTGTAGCTCTTGAAGACCCTCTGATTTGGATTCTTTCCATTATTTTTCGGCAAGTGCGAGGTCAGGATCTCGCGCACACGCCGTATCACTCGGTCCTCTGCGCCAGGCCTTGCGCCAATGGAAGCAGCGTCCTGAGAGCAACTGCATCACCAGCACAGGAGCTACTCAGAGTGCAGCTGCAACAATGCTGGTGTGCTCTGGTGCTGATGGCGCTCAATCAGGCGGTACATGTCTGCCGTGCACCGAATCGAGCAGCTCGCAACCGCGAAAGCTGGGAAGGCCTGTGCAGTGCAGATCGTGTAGCTGTGCCAGTGTCCTCGTCGCCGCAGCTTCGAGCTGTCGTTCTTGCATGATGAGGGCGTGGGCACGATGTCGAGGAGCAGCTATCCAGTGTGGGAGCCCAGTGGCGCTTCTAGCATGCTCTGCAATGTCTCTGCTCACTCCAGCGTGCACGCCAGCCGGCGAGCTGGCAGCTGGCAGCGTGTAGGGACATCCACGCGCCGCCTGCGCAGCAGCACTCGGAGTAGCAAGCCCAGCGGAGCTCCAGCTGTGCGGGACTCCATGCCGACAGCAGAGGAGCAGGAGCAGCGCCCACAGGAGGCGTCAGCGCCGGTTGCTGCGGAGGAGGCCATGGCCGCCAGCAGCAGTCTGGCGCGCTGGCAGCAGAACATGAACGTGGCTGGCATCTCTCTGTTCCTGCGTATTCTTGGGGTGCGTGCCTCGTCCTCTGGGCGCTGGAGCGAGTGCTTGCCATCGCACGGCGTGCGCACCAAAGCGCTCCACCCGTGGCGCTTGTCCCCAGGGTGACAAGCGGCTGGCCGTCCCTCACTTGTCCGTGCCTGACATCTCGTCAGTCAACTGGGAGCGGCTCAGGCAGGCAGGCTTCCAGGCCGTCGTGTTTGACAAGGACAACACGCTCACCAAGCCGTTCGAGATGCAGGTGTGGGGCGGTGTGTGCAGCGCGTGGGAACGTGGGGTAGTACCTGTCAGTGATGGTAATCGCTGGACCCCGTGACCCCGGCTCCCATGCTGCACCCACGCACACGGTCGCGCAGGTTGAGACCAAGCTGCAGGCGTCACTGGCGCGCTGCAAGCAGGTGTTTGGCACCAGCGGCATCGCTCTGTACAGCAACTCAGCGGGACTGCAGCAGTACGACCCCCAAGGTGCTGCTGCTTCTCAACCGCCGCGCAGCATGGACAGTGCCACGCTGCTCTCTAATCTTGAGCGTCGGCTGAACCGCAGGGCATGAGGCACAGGCACTGGAGGCGGCGCTGGGTTTAGCTGTCCTCCGGCACAAGGACAAGAAGCCTGCTGGCGATGCAGCAGAGGTGGCTGCACACTTTGGCTGCGCCGCACACGAGCTCGTCATGGTTGGCGACAGGTACGGCACTGTCTCATTGCTAAGCATGGTCTGATCGCGCTCTTGTCCGATTGCACAGCATGTGGCAAGGCACACGCGTTGCATTGCAGGTACCTGACGGACGTGGTGTTTGGCAACAGGCACGGGATGCTCACCATCCGCCCGGCCCCTCTGACCAGGCAGGGCGAGCCTGCAGGGGTGCTCGTGGTGCGTCATGACAAAGGCTAGCTCGACAGTTCAGGGACAAGTTCTACAGGGTCAGTCTACGAGCCTGCAGCGCACGTGCACGTGGTGGTCGCCCCTGTTGCGCTGCAGGCCCGGCAAGTGGAGGAGTTCTTTGTGCAGTGGTGGCAGCGCAGCGGCGTCAAGGCGCCCGACCACGTGCTGCTCAAGAGCGACCTGAGTGAGGCAGCAGCACCAGGCAAAGGGGATCCCTGCCAGGCCTTTGTGCTGCGTGGGTCCGACGAGGGTAATGCACAGACGCCTACGTGACGCGCAACGGACGGCGCTGTGACAGTCGCTCCATGCTGGCCACTTGCTGCCCCAGCAGAGTCGCACTGAGCAGGTCAGCGTACAGGTGGAGCAGCCAGCCAGGTGCAGCCGTGTCCGTGGACGCTGTGTCCCCGGGAGGTGGGTAGAGCAGCCGCACGGCGCCAAAACTCAAGAGGGTGGACCTGCGGCATGAACACGACATCACGAGGGCGCCAACTGAGCATCAACAGAATGTGGGCTACCAACAAAGACCAGCACGGCAAGGCGGCAAGGTTCCAGGAAGATTGCCACACCTGGCGTGGTCGGGAGTGGCCGGGTCAGATGCCGTGAGGAGGAGCTGGGTGTGGTGCTCGAGCCATGCGCCTGCGTGACCGCCACTGAGCTGCAACGCGTCCAGAGCCTCCTCCTGACGCTTGCCGCCTCCAGGCTCCCTGACACGCGCGTGGTGGTGCTGCAACAGCTGGCCCAGCGCAGCGTGTAGCACAACCGCATCCCCCTCGTGCGCTGCTGCTGGCCGCCCAACTTGAAGTGCACCACTGACGCCAGCCATCATGCCGGCAGTCGTGCGCCCATCCGAAATGCCCCAGGCGCCCAGCACACGATCGCACAGCAGCTGCACACTGGACACCACGCGCCACTGCTGCTCCGCATGCTGTGCAGTCGGCACGCTGGCGTGCCGGCGCTGCCATGCCCAAGCCGCACCGTCACTGGCAGTGGCAGTGCCGCGCAAGGCCGCTAGAGAAGATGAAGCGGACGCCTCCGCTGCAACCTGCATGGACAGCTCCAGTAGAGCCTCATGCAGTCGCGCCAAGACTGCCACGTCCCATCCTCGCTGATGGTGGTGCTGCACAGCGCCAGGGAGCCCCACCTCGGGCCCCCCTTCACCGGTACCACCCACCCCGCCCACCTCGTGCAGCAGACGGGACAGCAGGGCAGCTAGCAGGGGATCCATGCCGCTACAAGCAATGGCCGCCAGCGCGCCAGCTGTGCTCCCTGCTGCCGTAGCTGCGGGTGGGGCTGACGAGGGCGCTGGCCCGGATGAGATGGGCGCTGTTGGGTGGCGCCAGAACCAGTGCGTTGGGTGCGGGCTGCTGCCCGGTGAGGCCACCAGCAGCTCCAGCAACGTCGTGAGGTCTGGTGCGGACAGGCGGGGCAGCGCTCGGAGAAGGGAGGGTGCGAGGCAGTGCAGGTGCCAGCCCATCGGGTTGCCTGTGGCGCACGCGACGCCTTCTGATGAGAGCTGCAAGCGAAGGCAAGCAGGTGGCAGCGATGGCGCAGGTGGCAGCGATGGTCAGTAGGTCTGTTTGCCAAGGCTGCCGTTCCCCACGCGCACGGGTCCCCCCCTGCTGGTGCCGCACCTGGGGCAGCACTCGCAGCGCGTGAAGCAGCAGGCCTGCCGGAGCGTCCAGGAGCACGGCCACACGAGGAGGGCCCTCCTCCTCGTACGCTGCGGGAGGCATACCGTCAGGTGTGGGTGACGCTGCCACGGGCGCAGCGCACGGAGCCGTGGCACGCTCCCAAACGGTACTGGCGAGATGCTCCTGAAACCCTAGTGTCCTGCGCGTGGTGCATGAACTTCACATGACTGAGCAAGAACGTACCCTGCATGCGCGTGCAACACCTCAAGAGCCTGGTGCAAGTGAGCACAGCTTTCCTGCCCAGCCCCTGCACCCCCCATACAGTACCCCCAAGCACCACGCCAGGTTCACCTCAGTGAGGCGTCCCGCAGGCCAAGGTCAACCACCAGCTGCGCCAAGCGGAGGAGTTGCGCGTCCGACAGCGCCCCCAGCCTGCACAGCACATGCCCAACGAAGCAATGCAAACATGACCTGCAGCCTTACACAGCTCATCAAGGTCCCAAGGGCCTTATGCACATGGCGAAGAGCACCTTGGCAAGGCGGTGCGCCTGTTCCACACCTGGGCGTGAGGTTGTAGGCCATAGCGCGTTGCACGTGACGGTGCACGCCAAGCTCAGCGTCACTCTGCATGTGGCTGGCCAGCACCACCCGCCACGCCGCCTCTGCGTCCTCATCCTCGTCACCCAACCGCTCCTGGCCTGGAGACGGCGTTGCAGCTGCTCCTGGGTGTACGTGGCCAACTGGTGGGCAGTGCTGCTCGCCTTGGTCCTGGCTGACAGTCCCTTGTGCCAAGGGAGCAGCACGCCTGAGCCCAGGTGAGATGAAGTGGGGCTGGTTGCAGTGCAGCTCCAGCAGCGGCAGCAGCAGGGCCTCTGGAGGGGCCAGTCCTGGTAGGAGGCGTGAGGGAGGGAGGGGCGAGGTGCTCGGGGGCAAGTGGAACAAGACGTAGCGCGTGGCTGTGTACCGCATGGCACACTGAGCAGTGGTCACGGCGGCGGCGGTGGTGGTGGTGGTGGTGGTGGTGCCGTCTGGCAGGGTGTGCAGTGCCTTGAGCACCTGTGCTTGATGCACACACGGCGTTGGTCATGTGTGAGTCCACTTGGTCCACCCACGGCCACACAACAAGGCAAGCGGCAGGCGGCGCACCTGCAGCATGGTGGGCCATGGCACAACGGGCGCGGGCGTGTGGCGGTAGTCGGGGTGCCACCCCCAGGTGGGGGGAGGGGGCGCGTCGGTGTGCAGCGGTGGGCCGTCCTCGCGCCCTCGTGGGTGAGGCGCACCTGGGTGCAGGTGCACTGGCAGGTGCGCGCCAGCAGCACCCGGCACCAGGGGCCCACTGGCAGGCGGCGGTGGCAGCAGGTGCATGTCTCCGTTGATCCTGGCCAGGTGCTGGAGCAGCGTCCTGAGCAGCTGGGGAGGGGCCTGGCCCTCACGTGCAAAGCACGCCAGCACCTGTGATGGCAGTGAGTGTGTTTGGGCGTCCTTAGGGCTCCACGCATCACCATCAGCATGCTGTGCCTTTGTCTATTGCCTGGCCCCAGGTGCATGGCTGCCTCTTGTCCACACCCAGCGTCCCGTTGCTTGTACCTGCACCAAGGAGGCAGTGGGCACGGTGCCAGGCACGCATTGCTCCAGCAGGACTGTCAACACGTCGGCCACGATTTGAAGCAGGGACGAGGAAGACGAGGAGGAGGCCCGCTGCTGCTGCTGCTGCTCCAAGGTGACCGCAGCTCTGTGGCCCGGGCTGCACGTTGGCTCCTGAGATGTGCCCTGGCCACTGCGCACCGACGTCAGCACTTCCAACGCCTGCACAACAGTCAATGGCCACGCACAACGCATGAAGTCCACAAGGAGTGTACAATTGCACGCACGTCAGTCACGCGCGTCACTCACGTGCGTCACTCACATGTGCTGCGACGCCAAATGAGTCAGCGGGTGAGACGCGAGTGAGCCCTGCCGCCAGGGTGCCAGCAGGTAAGGACTGTGCGGCCGCCAGCCCCGAAGAAAGGGTGCGCAGTGCACGCAGCTCGCTCATGCCCGCCAGCCGGTTGCACTTGCCCACCTGCACCGGCCCCTGGCGCTCCTCCTCCCTCCTGCCGCCACCCTGCCAGCTGCTGAGCGTGCGGCGCAGGGAGTGCAACAGGGCAGCCAGCCCCAGCGCCTGAACTCCCTCAGTCAGCTGCACCATGGCAGGTGCGGCAAGGGCCTGCTCAGCGCCGGCACCCGACACCGACATGCCATGGTGCTGCTGGTAGTGTTGCGGCGTGCCACCTTGCCTACGCGTGGCAGGGGGCTGGGTCTGCAGGTTGCGCTGGGCCTGCAGGTCGCGCCCATCAGGCTTTTCTAGCAGTGCAGCCACGGTCGGGAGCATGCCGTGCTGGAAGAGCGTGCGCAGCTGACGCGCTGCCTCTGGGTCTGGCAGGCGGACGCTGCACGTAGCGTGAGCAGCAGGGGACCACACCACACCCAGGCAGCTGCCGGTGAGAGGCGCCAGGAGGTGCAGCAGCTGCGGTATGGCGGGGAGTTGCGTGTCTGTGGCGGGAGATGGATGGGCGTGTGAGGCGGGCTGTGGTGCGCTTCGGTGGGGACGAGAAAGGGCGTGGTGGGGTGGCGGGTGGCGCTTGGTGGTGATGGTGCTGCCTGCTGACGGTGGCCCTGCTGCCCGATGCTCATGGTAAGGAGCTGATGAGCGCGCTGTTTGCCCTCCTGGTGGTGGTGCTGCTGCAAAAGACTGCAGCTGCGTGCTGAGGGCTGTTGCAGGTGGCGCGGTCATGAGGTGCGGTAGCGCTGCAGCCGCCACCAGGGCAGGCAGGCGGTTGAGGGCGTGCAACCGAGCCTCCCAGGGGCTTGCCAGCTCTGCTGGTGCGGGGTCATCACCACTGCTGGCATTGCCGCCCAAGCATGATGCCCACGGCGCCTGAGAGCTAGCGTGGGAGGTCGCCCATGCATGGCGCAGTTGCTGCACAGCCGCAGCCACTGGCTGCACCATCTCAGCCGCCCCCACAGCTCCCAAGGGAAGACCAGCCCCATGGGCAGGTGTGCTGTTGCGCCCTGCTGCCCCACGCCACTCTTCACTTCCCCCTGGAGGTGCTCCCAAGCGCGCTGCCACTTCTGACAATACACCGTCCACCCACGTGGCAGGGGATGCCGCAGGGCGCGCCTCATGCAGGCCTGCAATGCCGCTGCTGTGTGGCGGCTGAGTGGTTGCTGCAGCCTGGGTGACGGGTGGAGTGGCACAGGTGAGCAGTGCGACCAGTGCCCGCAGGTCCAGCACGCCCTGCCCACGCGCCAGCAGCACCTGAGCATGCGGGTGGCAAAGAGCGCAGTGCAAGCAGAGTGCCTGGCCTGCCACAAAGTGCTTTCTCTCCCAGCATTGTGCGGTGACAGCAGAGTGTCCTGGCCCACCTTGATGGCCTGAGCCTCAGCGCTCACGACGTCATCTGCCAAGAGTGCAGCGCCGCCAGGCCCCCAGTGCAGCGCCTGCTGCATGGCTGCCTGTTGCGCACTGACTTGGTGCGCTGCCAGTGCCGACAGAATCAGTGCCGCGTCACTTGGACCCACAATCAGGGATGGCTCGGCGGCAGGTGCAGGCGGCGCAATGGATGCATCAGACGTCTGCATGCCCTGGGCTGCACCACTGGGTGTGTGTGGGGCGAGCACCGGCAGCCAGCTGCGGAGCCTGGGCGCCACCGCCGTGCTCACAGCACCATCCGCCAGGCAGCAGGCGGCCAGCAGCCCTGCTGTTGAGGTGGGTGCGTGGGGGCCAAACGCTGGACGGAGCAGCAAGGGCTGCACCTGCACGGTGGCAGCACCAGCGGCGGCGCGGGCCGCAGCAGCAGGGGCGCTGGCAGCGTCCTTGAGTGTGTGGGAGGCGAAGAGGTGCCCGTGGTCACCAGGAGGGGGCAAAGCACGGAGTAGGCCTGCCAGGTGCCGCACGGCTGACAAGGACCTCAACGCCACGCTGGGTAGTGCTGGGACAACCAACGGCGCATCATCCTGGGCACGCGCCCCTGACCGCGCCGCTGCTGCTGCAGCTGGTGCAGGTGCTGACGTGGTCATGAGGTGGAGGGTGGACGCGCGTGGCACCACGTGCGGCGCATGCATGTGGTCCAGGTGGCCACCTAAGGCCTGCGCCTGCACCAGGCCCAGAGCCATGATGCGCACGAGGGCGGTGTCCGTGTCCCAATCCGTGCCGGCTTCTTGCTGCAGCCTCTGTGAAGCACCACTCTGTGCGCCGCCGTTGGCCGCAGCGCCACTGGTGCTGCCGTAGTGACCTGCCAGAGTGGTCCCTGCTCCAGGCTGCACCACCTGTGGGAGGTGCTGCTGAGCCCGTTGGGACGCGGAGGTGCTGGCCTGCTGGGACGCAGCAAGCCGCTCTAAGCACTCGGTGGCCAATGGCACCAGGGCAGGGGGCCAGTGCGACCGCTGCCGCTGCTGTGGAGGTGTGGAGGTGTTGCTGGGGGCTGCACGCTGGTAGCGGGAGTAGGCAAGCAGGGCAGCGTGTGACGCCTCAAGGGATGCCAGCGTGTACTGATGCAGGGTGTGCAGGGACCAGCTGCCTAAGCCCGTGCTGCCTGGGTGGTGGCGGTGAGCAAGGGCGGCGTGGGGCGGGCTGCGTGTGCCATAGCGCAGGTCGTGAGGTGCCAGTCCCGTCAGGCCGCGCGCGCCCCCTGGGGAGTCCCTGAACACCTCGGAGAAGAGGCTCTGCAGGAGCCTGCATGCAGCAACACACATTGTGCATCTGATATATGCCTGGCGGTAACCAAACCAAGATGTAAACCAAGCCTTGCACAAGCAGGCAAGGGCCGACGATGGCTGGGTCATGGCACCAGCGCTTGGTCGCCCTCCTCATCGTCCCACAACAAGTGCACCCACCAGGCCGTGTCGTCGTGCGTCACCAGGCCGGGCACCTGGTGGCAACGCTGCAGGCAGGTGAGCCGTGCACGCATCTCTGCGTCTGCCGCCATGGCTGCAGCGGCTGGTGTGCCAGGTGTGGTGGCGGAGAGCGCAGCAGGAGGCGTCAGGGGCGGGCGGTGCACGACCTGTTGCGCTACGGCCGACAGCAGCTGGAATGCGGCCCGGTGGGGCACCACTGGCCCTGCTGCGGGTGCCACTGGCGCCGGTGACGGTGAGGAGGAGGAGGCGGCGGC
>QAXK01003677.1:0-23990 GCA_004335735.1 Chlorella sp. KRBP | reverse complement strand
GGCTGCAGTGGTGGGCCCCCTGGGCCTACTCAGCCACCAACTCACAAAGGTGAGTGTGCACACAGGGCGCACGTGTGTCTGGGACTTGTGCAGGACATGTGTGGCATATGTGACCGTGTCCCGCCCTCAGGATTTAGCTTGACAGCGGCGCTGCATGCTGCTATAGGCCAATAACCTTGAAGGTGACATGGCAGATGTGATGGTGCATTGCAGCTGCGCGTGATGGTGGCGCAGCTGGCACACCGGTACCCACACAGTCAGCAGCAGGTGACGCAGCATTTGGCTCAAACATCTCAAGGGTAGCTAGGTGGCACCGTTTGTCCGCTAGGTCTGCTTGCAAGAGGCGTACTAGACCACTCAGAACCATGTACTGTCGATGCTGCTGGTGCAAACTGTGCAGGCCGCGTATGCCTTGTTAGCTGCTGCGACCGGGCGGGACTTGCGCCCAGCTGCAAGGCCCAAGCTTGAGAAGAGTGGTCAAGGCACCATCACACTCATGCCTTACGACAAGTGATGCACGCAGCTGGGCACCATGCAGGCAGCTGGGTCTTGAAGCTTCAGGGCTGGTTGCAACCAATTGTTGGGGCAAGCACTTGGTCATGATGGCCGAGCAGGCAGCTGGGTCATAATTAGTGCTGTGCGTATCAGATGTAACCCATCTGCAGCTTCAGGGGTGTGTGGTAGGCCACCGAGCAAGGAGTGTCTTGCTAGCAGCCAGCCTGCCAGGCTGGCACATGCATCCAGGGGATGTAGACAGATGGGGCATGATCACCTGTGTCCCCTGTGTAACCATCTGTTTGGGAAGTGAATTTGAATGTCGACTGTACATACATCAGTTTGTGGGATGCCATGCCTTGCAAAGAGCAAAGAGACTGTCGTCGCCTCGTTCAGGCGAACAAACCGCATATAGGAGGAAGTCTGCAGCCAAATGTTGGCGACATGACTTGGAGCGTTTTCGGCATGCCATAGTTCTGGGCTGGAGCATTGGTTGGCGCAACGGTGTACCATTGGGCAGCTGCAGCGTCGATTCAAGCGCAAAGAACCTGGCAATACATCGATGCGAGGCAACGCAGACGTACTTGAGCACCAGCTTTGTTTCCGAATCATTCAAGCTTTGTGAATCAGCGAACAAAAGCTGCAACATCTCTCCTCGAAGCACTCACGCCGAGGAGCTTCAGACCGTGCGTCGTGCATCAGGCCTGCACCACATTTAATCTTGGAACGTATAAAAAAAGAAGATGGACGGCATGTCCAGCCCTGAGGCGTTCGTCAGGGGTTGCAAAAGGCCCCTGCAAGAAGAAAGTCAGTCGGTGTCCACCAGTGGGTCAGCTTCTACGTCTCAATCATACCTGGGATCGCCTACTATCAATAACAACAAGCGGGCCATGACTCAGCTCTACCAGCAGCAGAAGCAGAGCACGCAGGACCAGGCAGCACCACTTTCGCAGTTTCCAGTTCTGGACTATCACCTACAACAGTGTCAGCACTTGCAAGGTAGGGCGGAGATGAGGCGTTATGAGGCCAACTGACCGGCGTTGGTCGCGGACGTGGCGAGTAACTTGCCATCGACACCAAGTCGTTCTGCAAGTTTGCTGTGTGCTGTGGCCTAACTCGGACGCTCCTTGTCGCATTTGTTTGTAGGGACGTTGTTCAACAACACCCTTCAGCCTGCTGACAGCAGCACATGGAGCAATTGGCAGCAGCTGCCTGCAGCTCAGCAATTGGAGCTGCTCAACCAGGCTGACCAGCACATGGCGGACAGTCCACAGCCGCAGCTCATGCGGGCAAACTCTGCACCTGAGCTGGTGAAGCTCACACAGGCAGACTCAGCAGCCTGGCAGCAAGCACATGCAGCAAGCATGGGTGGCAGCAACCCACCCACTGCTTTGCTGTCACACCGTGACTACTGGGTGATCTGATGCGCGGTTGCAGCTCCCAGTGGCGCTTGCCACTGCGAGTTGGTATGTTTCCTTCCCATTTGACGCAGCAGGCCTGCGATCGCAGCTGCTGCTGTTGTTGTCGCTGTTGCTGCAAGGAAACTTGCCGCCCGTGACCACAGGTCCCGTCACTGGTCACACCGTCAGCCTGATATGTTGGGAGGGTTTTGGCTGCATATGACGCGCCATTTGCTGCAGACACCGTCATCTGACAGCTGATAGGTCAGTCGGCTGACGCGCCAATCGGCTGACAGTGGACTTCATTGCTTGTTTGTGTTGTCAGCTCTGCAACCTTTGGCAGGGCTGCGTTGGAGGTGTCCAATATCTCGCCGCCCATGCAGCCCGTTTCTGCATGTTTGCTCCCACCTGTTGCTGTCAAGCTTCAGTCAACATGCATTCACTGGGCTGCTGCCTTTTGCGCTGTGTGGGGTGTGTTTGCTGTTGATTTTCAGCCAAAATTGGGTGTGCTTGTCGCACTCTCTGCTGAAGTGTATGGCCAGTGTGTGCATCAAGGCTTGGAGCCCTTTGTGGCCAAGCACACGCCTCTCTCAAATGCATAAGGGTTCTTGGATCTTTGGCAGTCTGACCTCGAATTGGTTGATTGGCGTTGGTTGATATGCACCTCATGCTTGGTTACCGGCATGACTGTTGCATCCAAGACTCTCTTTTTACTACTTGACAGTTCTGGGGTATTGCTCGTGTGAAGACCAATCCAAGCCCTTTCCGGGATTGGACCGTTCTGGTCGTCTGTATAAACGTGTCTGCTTGAGCTGCTGTTTTGTACCTCTGGAAACACCAGCACAGCAGACAACTCGGGTCATGGGGAAGGCTGGGTGCCGCTGCGATGCCTGCTGTACAGTGTACACCTGCACGCGCACTGACTGGCCACGTGCACTGTTTCTGTGGCTATTGACATGCATTATGGTCAATTCTTGGCAGATGCAGACACTGACAATGTGTGGTCGCGATGCAGGATGGTTGTGAATGCCATGAATGACGTCAGTGCTTTGGCACATGCAGGCATCTGCTTGATGCAGCAGCCTGGCATACCTAATCGACTGGCGACTGCACTAAAAGACTGTCGAAGTCACTGACTGGTGGGTGCAGGCAACGCAGGGTTCTTTGAGGTTTGTGACAGGGTGCAGTTGGCCACTTCTTGCGCCATCACCCATGCGGGACTGCCGATCCACAGTGCGCCCACACCAGGAGAGGCTGTCACACGATTACTGCGTGATGTTCCTGAGACACCCTGTCTTACTGTCACAGGGCAGCAGGTCCAGCAACTCTGGACCTAGTCACCAGGTTCTTGAAGAGCTGGTGTGGGGTGAAGAGAGTGGGGTGATGCGGGAGGGCTTCTGCGAGGCCTCTGGTTGTTGGCGCGAGTACATGCAGGTGTTGTGACAGCAGGATTTGCTCCAAGGTGCTAGCACAGCGGCAGGGGCTCGCGGGCAGGGTCGTGGCTGTTGTATGATGCACATCACCCCGATGCTCACTGTGTGCTGTGTGTTACAGTCAGCCAAGTGCATTATGAGGTGGGGGCAAGGGAGAAGCGGCTATGTGCGACATATATCTTGCAAAGCCAGCGTGGTCGCTGTGTTCCACGCAGTTGTTGCAGGGGTTCCCTTCGTATTTGACTGTCTTGGTCGCGGACGCCTGCGCCTAGCATATGCACACTGCCTGGTGCATTGCGTCCCTCATGTTGGTTTGTCGCCTGTGGAAGTTACTGGGCCAGGTGCTGTTGCTAGCCCAAGATGTTGCTGGCAGTTTGCGGTTCAAACGAAGCACCGCCTGCAAGAGCTGCTGTCCTGTACAGGGCGCCTCAACGACATGCCTTTGGAGGCGTCTTTTGGCTGCCGCATGCTGTTTATGTCGCTGTGTTGTTCTGTCGATCCATCGTGTGGCAGACGCATCTGCATCATTGCAGGCAGCTTGCAATGCTTGGTGTCACTCTCAATGGGTTTGCACGCCACTGCAGCCACGTCCGTGTTCGCCATCATCTCTGGTTGCATGAACACAAACGAGCTGCCTAGGATGCTATGACATGTCTTGTTGGGAGGAACTGAGCTGTATGACGTGGTTTGATCGCTGGAAGTTCGTGGGGTTTGCTGTTGCAATGGCTGCGTGTGAGGCTTGCACTAAGGGCGTGTTGCCACCAGCGTTGGCAGTGCATTGCTGTACCTGAAGTTGACTGCCGTGCCACAGGTTACAGGGCCAGCACAGTATGATGCTATGCATCACACTTTCGCTTTTGTACATCAGCCCGCAGTACTGCACTAGTCGCATCTGCAGGGCATGGCTGCCTGCATTTGAGTCTCCTCATGGCCCAAAGTCCACCGATGGGTTGTTTTGTTGCACATGGGTTCTATGGCGTTCGGTTTGTTAGCTCCCAGTTGTATGGCTTCATTTTGGTGGTTGTAATGGTGTCATCCCTATGTGCTGTAGATTCAAGATCTGGGACCTCGTGATGTCACTCCCCTGCTAGCTTGATGTGCCTCTCACTCCTAGACCCAAGTCATCTGAGACTGTTGCCACGTCCTCAACAACCTCCGCTAGCTCAACAGCCCCCCAGACTCCATAAGCCTATGTATCACAGCCTGCCATTCAGGAGTGCCAGCCTGGCCAGGGTGGTTTAGCCATGCTGAGAAATCAAACCCTCCGCACAATGCCTGCGCTGCCTGCTTCTCTGTTCACTTCTGCTAGCAATATGCATCGACTGCAACCCAGACGTGCACGTTGCCAGCGCCTGACGCCTCACATGCGCGTTCCGGTATTGAGCTCACCAACACGTAACCCACTCAAGCCAAACAGACATATGCAGCATGTTCAAAGAGTCTTTCACGCTTAATATCGCAAGATCAGATGTTTTGATAGCCGGTGGAGGGAGGATCAATGCAGATTTGTTGGGGATCACACACAACTCCTCTCCAGTCCGGATGTGATCCAGCAATTCATCCTTGCAAAGGGTTCTTTAAGACGTCAGATCAACATGCACGTCTGTGAACAGCTCCCGCCCCAGGTACTGCTTGCCAGCACAGCAACTGTCTTCCAACACACCATCAGCCAGCTGAGCTCTGTGGACCCTTTGGGCCCTATCTTTATGGTGATCGGAGCAACTGAAGCTATTGATCGTTGCTTTGTATTGCAGGCATCAATGAGGCAGCAGGACTTCCAAGCCTTTCACTGGCAGGCCATGACACTGCTGTGGCGCCAGCAGCTGCTGTGTGATGTTCAGCTAAGGGCGCCATCAGGAGAGCTGCTGGCAGCACACAGCGTTGTTCTGGCATCAGCGTCAGGATTCTTCAGGTGTGGCTTGTGCTGCAGTCCCTGGGTTGCAGCTATAGCCACTTGCAGTGGCGTGGGACAGTCCATGCTGATGTCATCGGGTCTTTGGACAAACTGAGGATATCGCGTCTGCAAGCAGCATCAGCAGGGCGCAAGAACACCATTTCAGCAACAACATAACGCACGGTGCCTGCTCTGCTACTACATAGCTTACTACTTGCAGTCCTATCAGGTCGCAAGCTTGCAAGCTGAAGTTGTGCAGTCTTCAGAACTGCTGCCGTGCAATGCACTTGCAGTGATGTGCACCAGCCTAACAGCGATGACTTGCACCAACTCTGTCAATATACACTGCGTCAGTGGGTGAAGCTACTCCTGTGTTGGCAGGCGCACTCACTTGTAATGTACTGTGCATTCTTGCCGCCTGCAGGGCCCTCCTTTGTGGGGCAGGACGCAGCATGCGTGAGGGATGCCTCGCAACCAGCAGCCACATGCAGCCGCAGCAGCCCACCAGTGCAACACCCGGCAGCACCGCAAGCTGTGCGGCTGTGGGCCTGTACGGTCCATTTGTGGTCGACCTGCCGTATTCAGCACAGCAGCTGGCGGCATTGCTGGACATCCTGTATGAGCATGCCCTTGAGGTACGGCTGCAGCAAGATGGGTGGCGCGTTGCTGCAGCGTAGCACACAGCAACTGTGTGGCGGCACCTGACAGTGTGCATGACTGCAGCATGTCTGTCAACTTGGAGCAGGTGTCTTTCCATGTCCCTTCTTGCATCGCATGTTGCATGTAATGTTGCCGCCGCCGTGCATTGGTGTCAGCGCTGCTGCCTTCATGACAGCGGGGCACTGCGGCTGTGTGCTGTTGCCGTGCATTGGTGTAGGTGCACTCCCACAACGTGTCATGGCTGCTGGACATGGCATCTTATCTGGAGGTCCCACCCCTGCAGGATGCGTGCTGTATGGTGAGTGGAGGGCGTGCATTGGGCGCATGCCCTGCCTGTAGTGGCCCACTAGCTTACGTGCAACCTATGCTTTCAATCTGCAGAGGCAGCCAATTTATGTGTAGGGACACACGGGTGCTTTGGTGGAGAAGCTGGCCTTGAAGCACACCAACACTGTATGTGCATGCAGCGACAACGCCATTGCAGCATGATTTGTGCATGGAGTCGCCTCAATTGTCTCATGCCATGAGATATCAGCTGCTTCTTTGTGTCTACCACCCCCATGCTGTGCTTTCCTGTGATGTGCTGCGGGGCTGATGGCGTCGTGTGTGTTTACATGCAGTTCCTGAGGTCGGCGCTGGCCTCAGAGGCATGTGTGGACGTTCTGCTGCTGGCCCACCACTATCACTGCAGCCAGCTTCAAGCAGAGGCGGTGAGCAACTGCTGGGCCAACCACACACACGCAGTGGCCGGCATGATAGCACAATGCTGCAGCCACAGTGTAGGACTGTGGCATGTTGTGTGCGCTGCCCTGCAGCTGTCACGATAGACTCCTTGTGAAGTGCTGTTGGGGTTGGAGAAAGGCGTGAGCCCTGGCATTCCGTGCGCGATTGCTGCGCTGGTGCATTTCCAGGTTGAGTCCCTCGCGAAGCGGCTGTCCTGCCTGCTCGTGATGCCAGACAGCCGGCAGGGCCTGCTGCGGCTGCCTGAACCCTTGCTGCGGCAGCTGCTGTGCTCTGAAGCGCTGGACGTTGAGCAGGTGCGCACAGGCGCTCATCCGGCATACATACTGGCATACATACCGGCATGTATATACCACACACAGACTGTTTGCATCTGGTGTCAGGCAGTGGCCATGCTGTGGCAGCTTGACAGCCCTGAATGTTGACCAGGTGCACATGGCAGCGGTGCAGACTCACTGTACGTTTACACATAAATAGTGAATGCCCAGTGTTCCTCTAGATTGTCCACCTTGGTGTGTGCTTTTTGCATCATTCAGCAATTTCTGCTGCAACCTTGCTTTCACTGATGGCCCATTAGTGGGCCCTGGATGGGACTTGTGTCTTGTGCATAAGGTCCGACACTCACCTCGGGCACCGGTTGAGCCTCAGCCTATCCTGCTGTCCTTGTGCCTCACCCTACTGCTGCCTCCCTGTGTCATCCTTTGTGTGCCGCCCTGTTCCTTACAGGAGAGTGAGCTGCTGTGTTTCCTGTCCGACTGGGTCTGCCACAGCACCTCAGAACGCCAGCAACACCTGCCGCAGCTGCTGCACCACTTGAAGCTCTCGGCCCTTCCCCAGGAGCAGCTCACGCAGCAGCAGCTGCAAGCCTGTGCTGGGCCACAAGCTGCAGCACTAGCGCAGCAGCTGTACAGCGCAGCACAGGCCTGCCAGGCCTCACCCCCTCGGCAGCACCCCCAGCAGCACTGGCAGCAGCAGCACCAGCAGCCGACGCAACTGCTGGAGACGCCACCGCAACGACCGCAACAGCTGCAGGTGCAGCAGCTCATGCGGCGCCAGGCCGGCCCCCCTGTGGCAGATCCCTCAGTATCTGGCCAGTGCTTGGCAGGTTCACCTGACAGCAGCGCAAGCACCAGCAACAGCAGCAGCACTGCAGGGACTGCTGGTCCCACCCAAGGTCCCGTTGGTGGGTCTGGGGCCAGTTCAAGCCCCAGTGGTACTGCTGGTCCCATCTGGTGGGACTCTGCTGGAGCGGCAGGGGCTGCAGACGTGAACAACCAGAGGTGTGGTGTCGAGCCTGCTTGCAGTCAGTCCCGAGACATATCACAGCCCATTGCCTGCTCCCTTTTTCTGCCTGTGGTATGTTGTGGCAAGATTGCTTGTACCAGTAATGGTTTGACATGCTCCTGTATCACGGCACAATCACAAGTGTGACCCACCCTGGGTTCTCGCTGCTGCCCTATTTGTCGTAGGTTCAGTGGGGGCACTGGCAATGTTGGAGACGCCCTGCCGAGCTGCAGCAACAATGCTGCTGTGCTGGGGGCCTGTGACGGGACCAGGAGTGACGGTGTGGGCGCCCCGCAGCGCTTGTGGGATGTGTCAAGCCGCTTCGCAGCTGCTGCGGAGCATATTGGCGCTGTGGTGGCGCAGGCGTGGCCAGGCAGGCAGCGGGGCTACCAGCCCGCATCCATCCTGGTGGCAGGTGTGTCTGGACACAAGAATGAGTGGACAGCCAGCCAGCTGTGCATGTATTGACTGGTCAATGGATGCGAAACACATCGTCTGGTCAGGTGTCCTCACTCATAGTCAGCTGTCTCAACGCGCTGGCGCTGCGGTGCACTCTTTTGTCATCAGGTGGCCATGAGCCGTCATGATGACGCAGAGTTCGTTCACGGCCCCCTCGCTTAGGCCGCGTCTGTCACTGTCGTACAGCACTGTGTCACACAACATGCGGTGGCCGTGACATGCCATGGCAATGCAAAGCTCACTCTTCCCGCCTGCCGCTGCGGCTCACTCTTCAATGACCTCATCAGGTGGCCATGAGACGTCATGGCGTGGCCTCAAGGCAGTTGAGCTATATGACCCGGCCCAGGACACCTGGATGTCAGGTCCCATGCTGCCTGTAGCACTGCCCTTTGCGGGGGCGGGTGTGGCAACCAGGGGCCAGGTTTACGTCATCGGAGGAGGTACGGGCAGGCGGTGGTTGCAGTGTGTACATCATGATAGGTTTTCCTGCTCAGATGAGTCAGTCGGGTGTCACCCTGCATTGACGTGAAACTGGGGAAGGAGTCTGTTACCACAGCCACGGTCATCTTGAGTGCCAGACAAGCATGTGCAGCAGCGGTGGCAACTTGGGCGGGTGTGCTGGGCCTACAGGACACATGCCATGACGGCTATGCTGTGCTTATGTTACTGACGTTTGGCTGCTGCATGCTGTGTTGCGTTGTGCAGCTATGTGCAGCAACCATATGGCTTGCCTTGATGTTGCCAGTGAGGAGTGGCGCAGCTGTGAGGCACCCAGCCTGTCCCGCCTGCATGCGGGAGTCACCGGCACAGCAGGTGCGCGTGTGTGTGCTGTGTGTTGCCACGGGCACTGTCATTTGATATATGACACAGGGCAGCTGCTGCAGCAGCCTTGATGCTGTGAACCGCTGCAGCAGCTGCATGAGTGCGTGTGCTCTCGGGTGTATGTACACGAATGGAATTTGTCATGCAGTCATGAAACAGGCAACACTCTGCATATGTGTGTTACTGTGTTGGCTGTGCCTGTCAGCTTTGCAGCGGGGCTGCTGCTGTTGCCGTGCTCATCTGACTGTTGGTGCTGTCCTGCACAGGCCTGCTGTATGTCACTGGTGGGCGCACACAAGTCAACGTGGTGGTGTCTGCTGTAGAGGTAGGCTGGCAGGACTCGTGTACAGCTGCAGCACAGTCTTGTCTCCCTACGTGTCCTTTGTCACGCTCTCTGTTTGCAACGCTGCCTAGGTTGATCACGTGGTTGCTGCTGCAGCATTTCTGTGAACTATGCTTCGGCAGCTACCTGATACTAACATAGTCAAACTCCCTGGGCCTGCCTACAACAGGCCAAGTCTATGCATGGCTGGCTGGCAGGCTGTCAAACTCAGGAAAGCTGCACGTGCATCAACACGACCCCCTTCTGTGCTCCTCTGTGGCTCTTGTGCTGCGCAGGCCTACGACCATGTCAGCTCCACATGGCAGTCCCTGCCTGACATGCTGCAGCCGCGTTACGCGCATGCTGTAGTTGCACAGGGCGGCTGCCTGTATGCCCTGGGGGGCCAGGCCAGCAAGGCCATACACAGGTTAGGGCTTGGAACTGGTGATGTGCTGCGGCGATGCCGCTGCTCTTATCAAAAGAATCTTATCAGAAGCAACCCACAGCAGCACACATCAACAACACAAAGCACACATGTGTTGGTCTGAAGGGATAGTCCAAGGCAGTAGACTCAACAGCACAACCATGCTGTGTGTGTTTGTGTGTTGCACAGGACGGTGGAGGTGTACGACCCTCAGAGGGGTGCCTGGCAGGCGCTAGGGGCACAGCTGCGCAGTGAGCGCAAGTACTGCGCAGCCGCCAGCCTGGGGGGTCGGCTGCTGGTGCTCGGCGGCATGAATGAGGCCCGCAGGAGGTGAGGGCGGGTGTTTTCGGGCGTTGCGAAAGCCGCATGAAAACTTTCGCGTGCAAGTGGGCTATGATTCTGGAAGCAGAGGGCACCAGCAAGGCACAAGAGTCTCCCATTCGCTCTGCCATCAGGGCGCATACCTTCTTCGACTTCAGTGTTTTCCTGGCAGCACATCATCATCCAGTCTGTTGATCCATATGCATGCCCGTCCCATGCTCTGCACAGGCTGAGTTCGCTGGAGGCGTATGACCCAAGGGAGGGGTGCTGGACGCAGCTCACAAGCATGCAGGTACGACAGGACCAGGCAGCCGCAGCTCCTTTTTTTGGGGTTTTGTGTGATGTTCTGGATGCCTTGTTTTGTTGGTGGGGGGGGGGTGCTACCTTGACTGACTTGCTGGCCACACACACACAGCAGTCAAGGAACCCCAGCTGCAGCTTGGGTGCACCCTGATGAGCAGTATGCGGCCCAGCTTGGCCACGCGTCCAGCAGCAGCACCCGAACCTGACTCCTTGCTTGCAAGGGGTGCCTTGTGCCTGATGGGTTGGTTCCCATGGCCCCTGCAGATCCCGTCATGATGCATGCAGCAGGGCCGAATAGCCCATCAAGGGCGTACCTGCGCACACATGACACCCTGCAGCGTGGTCCTTGGTTGTACATACACGCACACTGACGCCGCTTGTGTCCTGCTGCAACCACCATGTGCTGTGTGTGTGCTGCAGCACGCGAGGTCGAGCTGCAGCGTGGCATGCGTGGGCGGGCGGCTGTATGTGATGGGAGGCAGCACAGGCCACGAGGCGCTGCATGGGGGCGAGCCCTGCACAGTGGTGGAGATGTTTGACCCCCTCATGGGCTGCTGGGCCAGCAGGGCTCCCCTCAGCTGTGGTCGCAGCGGCCTGGCAGCCGTGGCAGTCTGAACGTGTCTTGAGCGGGGCTGTCCAGGCTCTCAGAATCTGTCTGTCAGCACGGGGCATGGTCGGGTCCCACCAACAACAGTTGCAAGGGTCACCCCCAGCTGCAGTGGTTGGAGTGGCCTGGGGGCCGTGGCAGTTTGAGGACAGGGCCTGTAAGGCTTCTTTGAGTCCGTGGCTCTTTGGGGCAAACCCCCAGCTAAGTGGCTCATGAGTCCCAGAGAGAATTCCAAACCAGGGGCAACCAGCCTCAGCTGTGGTCAGCACCTGTGGCGGTTTCTTGAGGGTTCCACGCCAGCGGTTCACAGTGCAGCACCAGCGCATTTGATGAATCGCGCTTGGGCACAGGGTGTGTGCATACACACAGTGTACGTCCTGTGTGCTGGGGTTATAGCGTGATTGTAGTGCTTATGCCACCAGAGCATCACCCTGCACGATGATGTGTTCGAGAGTGGAGTGACGCCCACAAGAGCAGTATCATTGTGTACTGTGAGTGTGTGCTGAATGGTGAACTGGGGCTTGGGGTGCAGCAGTGCATTGGGTCATCAGAGGATGGTGCAGTGTTTTTGTTGTGTTGCAAGGGTGCACTAGGGGCTGCATGGGTGTGTGCCTGCTGTACCAATAGATTATCTGTTGCACTGGGTTGCATTAGGTCATGTTGTACTGCGTTGCACTGTGTTGCATGTGAGTGTGTGCTGTACCAACACCGGGTGTGCATTGTTAGCCACACATTGCGAGTGATTGTTCAGAGGTGTTGCTGTATCGTCTCTCGGCCCTCTTCCAGGCCATCAACAGTCGTAGTGTAGGCACAGCAAGGATAGCCACAGCGTTCCGTGTGTGATAATGCTTTTGATGCAGTAGTCCCAACTGTGTGCAGGTGCATCAGCAAGCTGCTCGCTGCATCAAGAGTTTTCTTGTCCCGTGGGCTTGACGTCAGTCAACCTTCAGTGACGCAAGAGACCACTGCTTTTGGTTCTGATGCAGACATGCATCAGTACTTCTGTAGCACATGTGTATCTTCTGCATTGCGCAGCTTGCTTTGACATTGTCCATACAGGAGCTGTGCATGCTCTGTGTGCTGCCATGCATGTACAATAGTCTGTGAATCTGGCTGCATGGGGCAGCTTGCAACATGAAGTTGACCAGCTCGCTCACCCCACTGTGGCCAACATGGGTTGAATGCACAGTGGGTGCCACTCAACCGTTGCTTTGTAACCCATGTCACCCCGAGCTTCCCCCGACGTCCCGCTGCAGCAACAGCCAATGCAGCTACAGCCAATGCAGCTGCAGCTGCAGCCTCAAGTTGAGGTACACCAGTACCAACCAATGGCTGCGAAACAGCCTCACTACCATGCATGCCTTGCAGCACACTGAGCCGTGCAGCACACTGAGCAGTGCAGCACACTGAGCCGTGCAGCACACTGAGCCGTGCAGCACACTGAGCCGTGCAGCACACTGAGCCGTGCAGAACACTGAGCCGTGCAGAACACTGAGCCGTGCAGCAACAGCTCCAGAGGTCAGCTCTGCTCATGGCCACACTTGCAGCCTCACACCACGTACGTCTTGCCGTCGAGCTGCTGCACATCTTCATAGCTCATCAGCTCCCGCATGTCCTCAGGCGACCCCATGAACAGCGGCAGCCTCTGGTGCAGCTTGCTGGGTGGGATGCCCCTGATGTCGACCTTGCCGTCGCTGGCGATGCCCCCCGCCTGCTCACACAGCAGGGCTAGTGGGTTGGCCTCATAGACCAAGCGCAGGTGGCAGCGGGGGTTCATGCACACGCCTGCACAGCAGACACACCACGCGGAGTCAACAGCCAGGCAGGAGGCTTCAAGAACGACCTCTGTCTCTAAGCTGCTCAGTTCTGCTGATGCGGGACTGCCACTGCTGTGGAACATGGAGCAACTTGGCGGCACGTGGGGTCCAACACGCACTACATAGCACGCAAACGAACACACATCGACGTCAACGATATTGTTGCCCACTGATGGTCAAATTGTAGCATAGAGCCTCTTTAGGCCGCGCTTGTTTAGTAATCGTCAAGCGCAGGGCACTGGGAGGCCGCTCACCTCCATACAGCAGTGTCCTGTGGAAGTCCCCCACCAATGAGCAGATGTACCGCGCGCTGTACTGCTTGGGGTTCTGGCCCTTGCCCTGCCTCACCGTGTCGATGTACTGCTGCAGACCCTTGGGCCCTGCGGGACAAGCACAGTTGTGGTTGATGAACGGCGTGGTGCCACCTTCTTTACGGTTACAGTATATACGCTCAGTTGGGTGCCACCTTCTTTCTGGTTACAGTATATACGCTCAGTTGAGTGCCACCTTCTTTACGGTTACAGTATATACGCTCAGTTGAGTGAGCGTAATTGACAGAGGGTGGCAATTGCCACCTTCTTGCTCAGACGGTCCGAGCCAGAACTTCTGCAGCAGGGCTGAGCCCTTGGGACAGCGATCCACATGCTTTGAGGTGCTCGCAGCACAAGTGAAGCGCAGCCGTGGTACCATGGCGTCATGCATATAGCACCAAAAGCTGTCGTATGCCCCATGATCGTATGCCGCACGATCCCGAAGCACTCCAAGAGCTCTGCCTATGCTCCTTCCCGCAGGCCTCGGGCTTGCTGTCTGAACAGATCTGCAGGCATGTCAAGACCTGCCATCAGCTGATGTGGCCTGGCCGCCAGCACTCACAGTCAAAGTAGCGCGCGTCGTTGACGCTGTAGATCTGGCCCCGCTTGGGGATGGTGATGTGTGGGTGGGTCAGCATGAACTCGCCCACCAGTGGGTCCAGGGTAAAGCCATGGGTACCCTGCATGGTGCAGTGTGGTGTTGCAGATGCAAGGCGGCTTCAGGCCTTGAGTACGGTGCTCAGACTCATCAGGTGCCAGAGGTACGTTGACTTGTGGCAATGGCCTCCGCTGGTCTCAATGCTGGCAGAAACCATCGCCTAATCGCCCTCCCTACATTCAACCACATGTGTCACCCACCCACACATCCACTCGCCAGCAGCGCCAGGCGTCCTGGAGGAACACCCCATTGTGCACAGCTGGCCCACACACGACTCCTTGCCCTCTGCCTCACCAGTGAGGAACCAAAGAGCGCCAATGCGGCCCCACATTGCTGATGTTATCAAGTCCCCCCAAGATTAGTAATCACCTGGCCCACTGAGATGACCAGCATGGTGGCTGAGGAGTAGAGGGCATACCCAGACGCCAACAGCTGGCTGCCTGGCTGCAGTGCTGCTGCCTGTGGTTCTGAGCCAGCTGGCACCTTGTAGACACCAAAGATGGTCCCTGCAGTGCGGCACATGCTCTGAATCAGCACTGCAAGCCAATCCTGCAGACTTGTGCACAGCCTGTGTCACGCCGGGCCGATGCATGAGCAGGATTGTCATCAGGTCTGTGGTTGAAGTTGATTGCAGATGTCTGCGACTCAATGCGTGCCTAGAGTTGAGTTTCCTTATGAGCCCCGTGCTTGCCCCAGCCCCCATGCATGTGAAGGTCTTGGGGTCCTGTGCATCATGCCACCCGCACCTGTGGGAATGGCGGCATCAATGTTGCGGCTGCCATCCAGAGGATCAAACACAATAGCGTAGCTTCCGCCAGCGCTGCTGCTGCTGCTGCTGTCGTGGCAAGGTATGGCTGCATCGTCCTCTTCGCTGGCAAGCACCGCCACACTGGGGTTGGACGACAGGTTCGCCTTCATGATGTCATTCTGCAGTTCAAACGACATACAAATCCATGGTCACACATTTCGCACGACACATTGGTGGTCACACCCCGCGCAACACATGGCGCCATCTGCAGAACCAGACGCCTGAGAGAGGTACCAGCAGGCGGGCTGCCTGCTACCTGCTGGCATGTGACTGCGTGCGCGCCATGCGACACAGCCCAGCATTCCTGTGCTGAGGCGACTGCCGGGCAACCCTTCAAGCCAGCTAGTCAGCTGTTGCTGAGGGATGTACTCACTGCTACGACATCCAGCTTCTTCTGTGTGTCACCGCTGCCGCCCCCTTGCTGCTCAGCGACACCATACAGCCCTTCCAGGCCTGCTCTCGCCACCTTTGCGGCAATCTGCTTCACTGCTAGTGACAGCGACTGGAACAGGAGGGCCAGGCTGGGGTCTGTGGCATAATCAGCAGGTGTACAGTGCAAGGCAGCAGGATCACGAGGTGCTGGTGGATTCCACAGGATTGATTTTGGTGTGACTGGGTACAGGGTATATATTTAGCACACAAGCTCCAGATGACATGCAGGCAATGCGGTCACACAAGCATGCTTGCCCAGTGACTGCTGCATCTTGCGACCGTGACCTGTGATCATCTATTGAAGATAAATCCCTTTTCACCTCATGGCATTGGGGAGCTGGGAAGCTGTACAGGGCATTGTGTCTCTGCAGCTGCTCAGCAGTAGCACTGGTGCTGCAGCAGTACGGTAGCAGACCGCCCCACCTTCTGGCACATTGGCTGCTACGTAGCCTGTAACATCGAGCGGTGCTACGGTAGCTTGTGTTGGGGCTGCTACCTCCATTCCTGCTGCACACACCAGTCTCGGTGATTTGACTGATCTGATCCGCAGATTTCCCCGACTTCTTTGTCTGGCGCCAGAGCTGACAGAGCCGCCTGATAGTGAGACCCTTTCGTAACTGATTGCAAATTTGTGGAAGAAGTTGGTTTGACGGGCATACGCTGCTACGCCAGAGCTGGTGCTGCCCAGTACAGTGCTTGTCTGAGCCATGTAGCTCTGCATGTCAGATGAAATGATGGTCACTAGCAGGGGCAAGATTCATACCATCGAGGGTTAGTATATTCCTGCTGTGCCGGGGCTGGACAATCCTTCAACCCAAAGACCTGCAGTAGGGCCCTGTGATGTGATGCTGACGCTTCTCACACTTGCACACATGTTTGCGACAGATGCTGTGTGCAAGTGGTGACATGCAGATGCAGCTTGGCATCATCGAATCACACTGTAACCCTTCGCAACGAGACGCATGCTACAGCATACACCTCCAGGGATTCGCCAGCCACGCCCAATGTTGTTACACAACTGTGCTCTTTGCAACTCAACCACCTGTGCCAAATGCCCACACCAACTTGCTTGAAGCAGCACACTGAAGCAGCCCCCCAGGGCCATTGCAGCAGCCAGTCAGCGGGGCACCCACCCGCAATTGACAATCAACATACTTCATGCAGGGCAGCCGCAATCGACAACCAACGTACAATCAGGAACCATAAACCATGCTGAGGCCAGTAGCTCAGTAGCCCTGTGCGTGTCACAAGTGGGAGGTGAGGGGTGCATGGCATGGCTGGACACCCCCAGTCAGGCCAAAGGCGGCGATAAGCTGTCTCAACACCGGGCTAGCAACACCGCTCCACACCAGCATCAGGTCTGTCTAGGTGAGTGCCAGGCGGATGTGGGCCTAGCTGGCCATGGGCCCAAAAGCAAATGCATGTGCACTACCACCAGTGCACTACAAAACGCCTGGTGCCGAACAAGCAAGAAGCTGACGCCAAGCAAGCATGCGCAAGGAAGCTATGCACAAGGTATAGGCAGGGAGCTAGGTGATGGACCTGGCACATGGTAAAAAACTTGCATGAGTCCATCAGAACTACCAGCAGGTTGTAGGTGCATGACCCTCGGCCCATAATGGCAGAGGAGACAGAAAGCAGAGTGCAGGCATTGAGGCGTGCAAGGTGGCGCCTGATCACAAAAGGCACGGAGTGAAAATAGACCCGTGCCCCAGACATGTGTGAACATGCAGCGAGTCAGCACCCACTGCACCACGTAAAAAGCTGCACGGCACAGCTGCACAAGTGCTTGCAGCCTACGCTGGTACACATCCTGCCTGGTGACAGCTCTTGCTGGCTCCAACTTCTAGCACAGCAACAGACGCTACACAAAACTGCAGCATGACGGCTGCTCAGGACTCTGTACTGCTGTTCATGGAAGAGTCTAGTCCAGGACCCCTGGAAAGCAAGGTGTGCCTGTGACAAGGCCCACAATTGTGGACCCCAATCTCGATGCCCACTGTAATCACATAATGTACAAAAGCTGCCGCAACAGCAACATGCTACCGCAAGGGATGCCAGGTGGTGACATGCATCTCTGACCATGCATCACAGCTGAGTCTCAAAACATGCCGAGACAGGGTCACGTGCCAGCAATGCTCACCACGCCTCACAGCTTACTGCGCAGCTGCGCACGGCTGCCACGAGCACCGCCCTGGCTGTCTCTGATGCCAACTGTAGCTTGCCGTGTGACCTGGTCAGCGCCTGCCGGGCTGCTGCCCTTGCCTCGCCACCAGCCACTCCAACGCCCTGCAGGCGGAGCACCCGGCTTTGCAGCAGGACTGCTGGTGCCAGCCGGGTCGCTGCTGCCAGCAGAAGCAACTGCAGCGTCGCTTGCACTGCCCATGCCAGCGATGTTGACAATGTCTGCCTCAGGGCTGCTGTCAACCCCTGCAAAGGGCTCCCAGGCACCTTCTCCCCTGAGGCCAGGCAGCGCACTGCCAGGTGTTGTGGGCCCCGCCTGGGACGCTGCTCGCCCAAAACCAAAGAGCCACGAGTGCTTCGCATTACTGCTGCTGCCGTTGATGCTGCTGCTGCCCTTGGCGCTGCCTCGATGGCTGCCTTGCGCTGCTGCGGCAGCTGCCTGCGTCGCCTTGGCTGCAGCAGCTGCTGCGCTTGCAGCCTGCTGCGCAGGTGCAGTGGCGGCATTCAGCACAGCGTCGACTGCATGGGCCTGTTGCAAGGGCTGCAGCTCTGGGCTGCAACTGCACAGGATGTTTGCGAGTGTGCTGGGGTCAAACTTCTTCAGAGGGTCCAGCAGCCCTGCTGCGACGGCCCGATCCACCCATGAGGGCAGCTGCTGCTTCTGCTGGCCTTGCCGCTGCAGACTGCTCACGACTGCAGAGCCGACGCGTGCTGCCGCAGATGCTGCCGCAGGCTTGCTTTGCTGCAGCACAGCAGCAGGGCTGTGCAGGCGCCCTCCTGCTGCCTGCTGTGCTGAGGGGTTGATGCTGCTGCCGTGTCGCCACTCCTGCAGCGCTGCGCTGAGCCAGCCGTCGATGACTGTGTCACAGTAGCTCTGACCCAAAGGCCACCAACCCTGCGGTTGCAGGAAGAATCCATGCAAAACCACAGACTAAAACTGAGTCGGCATTTTCCGGCAGCTCAGCGAATTTGCGCACATGCATGCAGTCAACACATGCACAATGTGAGCAAAATGTGAGCACAGGCACATGGCTACGAGCTTGACACGACCTCATGCAGCAGACTGCCCTGCAGATCAGCACACCTGCAGGAAGGCAAGGTGTCCCCCACGCCGCGTTGCTGCCATCAGGGTGAAGGGGTTGTGCTGGACCTGCTCCTGTGGCAGCACCCTGCAGCACAGCACACCACAGCAACATCATCATGCAGCACAACATAGCCAAACACAGCACAGCATGACCACGGTGCAGGCGAGTTCTGTTGTGGTACGTTGCAAGGCCCGCCCCATGCACTGCCACGAGTGAACATGCAGTCATGCGGGATCAAACACAAAGCACGCTGATGCCTGTGCTGGCCCCTTCTTGCTTGCAGTACGGCACTGCTTTCCACAGCAAAGTTTTTCAGAAAGTGACCCAAACACTCACCCCAGGAACGGGTCGTCCTTGGAGAGCAGCACCAGCGTGGGTGTGCGTATGTGTGGGATGTAGTTGGTGCTGCACGCGTGCCTGTAGTACATCTGGGGTGACGGGTAGCCCAGCAGCTTCAGTGTCACTGCCTCATCAAAGCTGGCCGTTGTCCAGCTGTTGAGCATAGCTTCAGTGTCTGCACACAGCACATGCGACACAGCACAGCACAGCACAGCATAAACAGCACAGCGTCGCACAGCGCAGGCCAGCGCAACAAGAGCAAGAGTGCAGGGATAGCATAATGGGGCTGTTACAAGCTGCCGCAACACAGGCACACGGCAATCCCTACATACAAGCTCCGGCACAGCACACAGCATGCTGCCCAGCTTGCACTAGCTGCACAGCAAACGCCTTGCCAATGGGTACGGCAGGACACCAATCAGGGCCCTTACCTATGTTTGTGCCAGTTGCTGCCATGGAGCGTGCATGTTCCTTCACATACTCGCGCAACCTGCACACGTTTACAGCAGCAAAGTAGTGGTCTATGAAACTGAGCAGCCCAGTTCAACAGCACATGCAGATCAGCCAGCAACATGTGTGACTGTAAATTACCATGCACAGTCAACAGCCAACGCACAGCCACCATGTGACACAATCTTCAAAAAATCTGGCCGAATCGGTGCAAATCGAAACAGTCGTGTGACAGCATCTAACCCAACACAGCACTTGCTGCAAGCATATGCCACTGCGCTGCAAGCAAATCCTGCTGCATGCTGCAAGCATACGCCGCTATGTGCTGCAAGCTTACGTAGCCACACATGGATGCCTCTGTGTCCCTCACTTGTATGCGACCAGCAAGTTGTACATGAACTTGGCTGTGAAGGGCCGTCCCATCTTGCTGTTGGTGGTGTGCAGGCACACTGGCGGGGACACCAGCGCAGCTGCCACCAAACCACTGCCAGTACTGGGCTGTGGCACGCTCTCATGGCTGCGGCCGTTTGTGCTGACATTCGGCGGCTGATTCTGCTGCTGGTACATGCCGTTGTCTGCTTCTGCGAGGTACTTGGCTAGCAGGACGCTGCCCAGGCTGTAGCCAGCCGCCATCATGGGGGCATCAGGGAAGCGACTGCAGAAACACCAGCAATTGGCAAACCCCAAGAACCTTTAGACCATGCAAGTCCCACAATTCCGGCGGGTGCAGAAACTGCATGAAACTACCGTCGCACACACTATGCTTATGACATATCCCAGAACACTTGCCAACCAACACAGCAGCCACAGCAGCAACCCCCCGGCCGCACCTGTGAATGCTCTGCACTGCGACATGCACATCGGACGTGTTGATGGCGTTGTACCCGCGCGCGCTGGTCAACGGCAGGCCGTTACAACCGCGCATGTTGAGCACCACTGAGCGCCAGCCCCTGGATGCAGCAGCCGCACATGCCCACTTGACATAGCCCTCGTGGCTGCCACCTGCAGCAGTTCGCAAGCAGTGCGTGTGAAGGAGGGACGCAGCAACATGTGCAAAGGCCAGCCGCACCAGAGGAGCAAAGTCATGTTGCACAAAAGCAGTGGCAGCCGGCTGCAGACCAAAGAAAGCCCACAAAGTGTGTTGCTGTTGTGTGCAGGATGTTGACAGCAAGCTGTTGTGCCCCTGGCGGGCTGTTGTGCCAGTGCCGCCCGCAAGCTGAAGAAGGCCAGCACACAAAGCTACATGGAGTGATGGGCGGCGGTGCTGTCGGCACATCCCCACCGTTGATGCCGTGTATGAAGAGCACGATGGGAGCATCATGAGCCGCCCAAGTGGCCTTGTCAGAGCCTGAGTACCAGTCTAGGCCCAGGGTGCCATGGTCGCTGGTCATCACCAGCTGCCGGGTGTAACTGCCACGAGCTGTCAGCGTGCGCAGCACTGCAAAGTGTGTGGGGCAGCAAGTGCAGGCGACGGTGTCTTTGGCATGCAGAAGTTCGCATAATCAACAGCTGGGTGTGGTAGTGCTTTCACAACAATTGCATGCCATATGTGAACAGCAGGTTGACACTGCAGCATGCTCCGGGACTGGCACCAGCTGCAAGGCACATAGGATCCTCAGAGCTGCAATAGCTTCTGTCTGGGGTTGCTGACTGCATGCTGAGGTGCGCAGTTTGGCACTTACTGCCCATGGCGCTTTGAGTGTGGGGGTCTGGTGCCCACATTGTGGGGTTGAATGGCATCTTCAGTTCGGAACAATGCTGCATGATGAGATCAGCTATCCCACCAGGCTGAAAGTACAGCTGGGGGGTCGCCATGCTGCCTGCAGCAAGTTGCAGGAAGCCAACCAACAGTTGCTGCTGCTGTTTGGCCTTGTTGTTGTGCTGCTCAACACTGTCCCAGCTCACAATACATCTGGTCTAAGAAACACATTTGCAGAGAACCAAGTACGTTGACTGACTCTCGAAGCTGGCACAAGCTGTGATCAGCTGTCCTAGTTGGATTGACACAGCCCACAACTCACAATGCTCTGTCAAGGGGAAGAGGCCACAGTGAAAATGCACAAAAGAGTAAACAGCAACTATAGCAGGTAATGCTTCTGGAGCCCCTCAAAAACCTGGTGAATCTACTGTACAAACCTCCTTGCGGTTGCTGAGTAAGCACGCTTAGTCAAGACCAGCCTCGCAACGGCGTTTGCCTTGGTGGCGCAGCGCTTTCTGTTGAGACGCGTCACTTTTATGCTACAGTGGATTTGGCTGGTGCATCAGGACAGTTCTGAAAGAGTGAACAGCACAGCAGCAGGCACACAGACAGGCTGGTGCCACACCTGACAATGGAGGTCCCAACGAGACTGACAGGCAAGGTTGCAGTCGTGACAGCAGCCACAGCAGGCATAGGTCTCGCCATTGCAGAGCGGCTGGCGCAGGAGGGCGCCAAGGTCATGATGTGCTCAAGGTGACCATCAGCGCCAGGTTGGCTGATGCGCAGGCTGTCACCTGCAGCTGCATGTGCATGCCTGAGGGTTCATGTGCGCTGCTGCAGACGTAAAGACAACGTCGATGACACAGTGCAGAACCTGCGGTCCAAGGGGCTCCAGGTGTCTGGGGTTGTGTGCCATGTTGGCAATGCACAGCACAGGAGCAACCTCATACAGCAGACGATGCAGGTGAGGGGCCCATGTGGGTCACTGGATGCTCAGCCAGGCCCAGAATGCACCTCTTGCTGCATGTCTTATTGAGCAGGGCAGGCATTCCGTGTGGTGGGTGGGCAGAAGGTGCCAGCAACTGGCAGAACAGTAGCGTGTGGCCAGGTCAAGTGCAACGAATGCATTGGATGCGGCAGGGGCTGCTAGCGCAGGTGACCAGGTCAGAGCCTGCGTTCTTTTCCCGAGGCTTCACAATGTTCTTGATCACCCGGATTGGCATAGCTTCTTACAAGCATCGTCGTGATACGTGCCTTCAAACCATAAGTGCACTCTGGCAGTGCCTGTCAATGCCTGTCAATGCACAGCTGCAGTCACTCACGTTTATGCCGCTGCTGCTACTGCTGCCGATGCAGGCATATGGACAGCTTGACATCTTGATTTCTAATGCAGCAGTAAGTGGCTGGTAGACCCTTCTTAGCAGATCAGGGCAGATGCATGCAAACATTCGCGCATGCAGCTCACTCCCAAAAGCTGCCAGCTGTGCTTACTGTGCTGCAGCAAGCATACTGCTGGCTAAGCAGGCCAGCAACAACCTGGCAGGCACGCTATGCCCTTCCACCCCCACCTCCCTTTCACTTGCTGCGGAGTGAACACACCATGCCGCTGCCTCTTGCCTGCACAGGTCAACCCCACAGCAGGCCCATTGGTGTCAACACCCGCAGACGCAATCGACAAGATCCTGGACATCAACATCAAGGCTGCACTGCTGCTAGTCCAGGAGGCTGTGCCCCACATGAAGCGCGGGGGGCGCATCGTGCTTATCAGTAGTGTGACAGCCTTCCAGTGAGTGTTACAGGGCGACTGAGCCGCATGTGCGTGCTTGATGTGCCAACTTCAGCTCTTTGCTTGTGCCGTGCTTTGCTGTCTCAGCACCACACTGCGTACCACACTGCGGATCAGTTGGCCATGATTGAATTTGCAAAGCATTCTACAGCAGCATGCTTAGGGTGCTGTGTGAGGCAAGCATAATGCTGCGGGGTTGTCCACGATTTTGCATGCTGTCACACTGTGGTTCGCACAACAGTTCATGCTATCGTTGCTGCTTCGTGCTGCAGGCCGCCAGCCCCTATTGCCATGTATGCAGTCAGCAAGACAGCACTGCTGGGCTTGACGAAGGGCTTAGCAGCAGAGCTGGGGCCCGAGGGCATCACAGTCAACTGTGTGGCACCAGGCATTGTGCCCACCAAGTTTTCTGCAGCCCTTGTTGCTGACCCTGAGCTGGTGAGTCGTGGCTGAGTTGTGGCAGCCTGTTGTACTTACATAAGCGCATGCATGCTGCGCCAGCATTGCGATTGTTTGGCTGGCTTGCTGTGCAAGCCATCTACGTGCCCAGAGCTGCAATCAGGACCGGCCACTGCTCCAGCCAAAATGCTGGCTGGGGCAGCCTTTAAATGCAAGCACACACACGTGCTGCAGCCATCGAGCCAGTCCTGTTGCAATCAACACCACCCTGGTCGTTTTGCATGCTTACACACACATCTTCTGACATGCTGTGGACTTTGCTGCTGCAGGAGCGAGCACAAGTAGAGGCCACGGATCTCAAGAGGTTGGGGACACCCCAGGACATTGCAGGTGCTGTGGCCTTCTTGAGCTCTCCAGATGCCAGCTATGTGACTGGAGAGACACTTGTTGTGGCAGGCGGTATGCAGAGCCGGCTCTGACGTGCCTGTGCATCGTGATAGTGAGTTGCGACATCGTCTCTGAAGCTGTCAGCACATGCATGACAGAGGGTGGCAGCTGAACAAGTTGACCAATCACGGCCCTGGCATGTGTCATCACAGAATCGTCGACGATTGCCAATTCTATGGCATATCATGAGTTTTATGATGCAGGATGAGTTGTTTGGCATAGTCAGCGCTTGCTTGTTTAGTCGCAGTTGCTTAGATCGTTAGATCAATCTGTGCATGCATGCTGGCCATGCAGAGGTTATCGCATGACCACGCTACCACGAAATTATGTTTCTCTTCGTCTTTGTTTGATTCCTGTTTTGCAGTAGCTTGTTGTCTGACTGTTCAACTCTCGTTTGAACTTGTAACAAT
>QAXK01003674.1:0-14698 GCA_004335735.1 Chlorella sp. KRBP | reverse complement strand
CACACCACCTGCACCAGCCCAGGTGCTGGAGGCCAGCACATGCTGCACCACCCCACAGTCCTTCCTCGGCCGCCTCTGGTGCTGCCTCATCAGGTGTGCTGAGTGCTGCTGAGCCTGCTGCTCTGCAGCTGCAGCTGCCCCAGCACACCCTGCAGCACAGCCACGCAGTGGCGCCTGCTGGTGTTGGCAACCTGGCCAGCACATCACCTGTGCTGGGCAGCAGCATGGTGCAGAACGGTGTGATGGCCCCCGCAGTGAGCTTTGGCAGCGCACCTGGAGTGCAGGCCAGCACATCACCTGTGCTGGGCAGCAGCATGGTGCAGCACGGTGTGATGGCCCCCGCAGTGAGCTTTGGCAGCACACCTGGAGTGAAGGCCAGCACAGACCTGCTGCAGGGCTGCAGCAGCGCCTGCGGCCTGCATGCGGTGCCCTGCGCGGCCGACGCTGATGCCGGCGTGCTGTCGCTCGTGCAGCGGCTCATGGAGCAGGCGGAGCTGGCGCTGCAGGAGGAGGACCTGAAGTCCTCCCAGGGCACTGCTGTGCAGCATGCAGGGCTGGTGCAGGTCAGCACTGGCCTGCACCAGCTGGGCGTGGTCAACGCTGGCGCCTTCATCCCCCAGTTCAGTGCGGCCAATGCCGGCACCTACCTGCCCCAGTCCAGCATGGGCCTGGCCAGCACAGCCCCCACCCAGCCCACCTATGGGCAGGGACTATACGGCATGCTGTGTGGCCCGCCTGCAGGCAGCGGGGCGTTCCCGGCTGCTGCAGCCCCCATGGGCCTTCAGGTGGCCGCCAGCATGCCGTATCGTGTGGTGCAGGTGGCTCCTGTTGTGTCCTGCACCCCAGCCAGCTCTGGCATCGCACCCGGCATCCTCACTGGCTTTGCTGGCCAGCACATGGTGCAGCAGGCACCTGTGCAGCAGTTTGCCGGCTCCTGCACTGCTGGTGGGGTCCCTGTGGTCCGGGTCGACGGCCCTGCGTTGGTGTCTGCTTCTTTCTGTTGAGCCACCAGGCCGAGGCGAGTGTGCCGTGACGTGCTAGTCTGATGGGTGCCTGCTTGGGCGCACTTTGCGCCATCTGCCCTTGAGCTTTCTATGAGCCACTGCTGTGGTGTTCAGCATGGTGTTCAGCTGTGCCGCCCAGCATGCACCTGCACTTGTGTGGATGTTGTTGGTGTGTTGACCAGACTTTGCTGCTGAGAAGTCTTTTCAAGAACTTATGCTTAGCTCTGCATGGCTTTGTTTGTGTGATCCTGCGCCAAGGCCGCGCCCTGTTGTCACTGTCGGTTGCTCATCTCGCAGAGATGCGGTGTTATAGCAGCCAATGGGATGAAGGTTGTGCTGGCCAGAAGTCCCCTAGGGGTCCCTGTGGGCATTGGGACCAGCAGTCCCCTAGGGGTCTCTGTGGACATTGGGGCTCTGTTGACCGCAACAGCAGCATGGTATGCTGCAGTCGATTGGGTTGAGACGGGGATGCGACCGGGTGCTTGGGTGTAAAATTCATGCCGGTCTGGAGCAAGATGGGCTGTCTGGCATGCAGGGCTCCTACAGGGACCTGTACAGGAGGGTTTACGTCGAGTTTGGTGGTGCAGGACACGTGCACAGCACATGAACAACTTCCAATGTCTGAAAGACAATCTATTGGTTGCCAGTACCCCGCAGCACATGGCAAGGCGCGTTGCCTTCCCTGTGGCTGATGACAAACGGCTGCCGTAGCCTGGTAATTCTCTGGTGTCCACATGGGCGTGTTTATGTGGTTTGAGACAGGGTGCCTCGGGTGAGACCTGTTTGGCACATTGAATGCTGTGAGGTGGTGGATGTTTGCATGTCAGCAGGCGAGTCACTTGACTGGCTCCGCCTTGGCCTGGGACCGGGTTCCAGTGGACATGTGAGCAATGACAGGGGATCGCCAGCTGCATCGATTGCTCGAAAGTGGCTGTGTATGTTGTAGGTTGGGTTCAATGCTGCACAGGGCAAGTGTTGGACAGGGTTGCACACATCCGGATCACTGCGTGTTGCTGGCATACATCTGTGAGGTTGGGTCGTATGGGGATGCCGTGGCCAGCAAGTATGCCATGGGGTGTTTGTGCTGTGTTGGCAAAGTGGTTACGTGCGTCAGGGATCACTTTGGCTGTGTGGTGCGTGACAAAGTGGGCAAGTTGATGGTGGCAAGTGACGGAGAAGACTTTGTCTGCGACCCTTTCTGGGTCACTGACTGTGTGCCACTGATGGCTTTAGACAGGGAGCGACTGAGACTCCGCTCCTGTATGATCTTTGTGTGTGTGGCTGGGCTTCCCATCTGTTTATGTAATTGACTCTGGGCCGGGCCCAGATAGCCCATGTCTGCTCATGTGTTGCTGCCACAGGTTGCTCTCGGTTGATAGTGTGGGCATGCTGACTGCACAGGCATGTCCTGCGTGGTTGGCATGTGCTGTGCTGTGATGTTCTCTGTCAGCTTATTTGTCTTTGAAGCCGAACTGGCACAGGAACTAAGGCATACACCGGTGCATCATCTGCTGCACGACTTGTGCAGCGTCAAGGTTAGTGGAGCCCTGCTTTGCCACTGGCTGATGCAGTGGTAGTGTTGGGGACTGTTTGCTCTCTGTCCTGGGCTGGTTGCGGGGCTTGGGGTGCGGTCCTGTGCATATTGACTGGGCCTGTGTCGTTTTGTGAACCTCCTTTGATGTGCCGCGCATGGGGCACATTCGTAGCTGTGAGTAATGTACTGCTGTGGGCAAGGATGCCAGCTGGGTGTGGGGTTGCAAGGTGTGCGTGTCGTGATGGTGCTTGCAGCTCCTTGCTTGTGCGCGTCTTTGCATTGCTTGCCCTGAATTTATCATGATGGTGCTTGCAGCTCCTTGCTTGGCTTGCACCATCATGTATAGTGATGCATCTTCAGCACAAGCTCAGCCGGTTTAGGGCTTTCATGTGCTATGTAGATGGAATGGCAATGACTGTATCCCTGACAGCTTGTGTTGCTGGTTACATGCTATTGGCACATGGGCCCAACATGATGTGCAGTGGACATGCCTATGTCTTGTGTGGTGTGTTGTGCAAGCCTTTGCAAGGGCAGGCAGGGCCAAGTCGGGAACTAACAGCGTCTGCTCAGTCCCGCAGATGCCTGGTGTCAGCAGTTTTCGTCTCCAGTCCCGTCCTGAGTGATCCAGTGAAGTCTACCATATCCTTGTTGGGTCGGTATCAACTGATTGATTCGGTATCAACTGATTTCTGCCTGATGTGCATTTGTGAGTTGTTGCAGTGTGTGCATCTGGTGTTGGTCTGAAGTGCAGGGAGGGCACTGCTCTGCCGAATGCGTGCTGTGAATGCGCTTTATTGAGTGCAGTGCAGTGGGAATGCAGCATCATCATTCTGCTGTTGATGATCACTGTGTAGCCTGGCTGAGCAGCGACACACGGTCAGTTTGAAGCTTGTGCTTGATGAACAGGGGCTACTCTATGACAGCCCTTCCTGTTGAAAGGTGGGGTGGCGAGTGGGGGTCACTCTTTGTGTGCTTCGAAGGCACTTGCTGCTTGAATGCTGAACCGCGTTGCCTGTGCTTCATGTTGGGTTTAGGTCGCCTTGAGATGCCACACAACCCTTGTTGACGTTTGTCTGTGTGCAGAGATTGTGTGCAGCCCAGTCTGTTGCCGGTCAATCGGCATCTGCCCGTGTTACTACCTGGCTGTCTGTGAGAGCATCACCTTAGGCTCTGCGGCATCTCTTTGCGGTAGCTCACTAGGTGGTTGCTGAAACCGGGAACCACGCCTTGCTCCTGTTGTTGTGCTAGGTAGTGAGGGGGAGGTGGTGACACCGGCGCTGCCATCCATTGCATTGAGCACCTAGTAGGGGCGCACTTTGCTGTGAGGTGGCCTTGCCAGTCAGTTTCTGCATGTAGCTAGCTGCAGCTGAACACACGGAACCATGCCGAATCCGCTTCCAGCTGAGCCTCATGCACAAGAACAGGTGTGGTGTCAGGTGTCTTGCGTTATATGCCCCTGGTTTGTGCTTGCCTTGGGTGGCATCTTGCTGCTTTGTGTGGTTGTCCCCATGGCTGCTTTATCATAGATGCGTTGGGAGTGTTAGAGGTGTGCGCCTGCAGGCGTGCCTTTTTGCCTGGTGAGCTACCAGCCATGGCCCAGCACAATGCGTAGGTGGTTCAGGTTGTGGGTCATCAGAGAGGCCTGCATGCATTGCACAACCAGGCATTGCCCTGCAAAAGTGCATGCTGTGCTGCCCCGCCAGCACAAGGAACTGTCAGACTAGCTTCGATTTTCACTGGGCTGCACTGCTTCCGCTCCTGCCTGCAACGGGCAACATCTGTGGGGTCTTTCAGCACTGCGTGGGTGCCGCCTGCATGCACATGTGTCTGTGTGGGTTGTCTGTTGCTGGGGGTTCCAGCTGCTGGGCTTTGTGCGGCACGGCAAGCACTCATGTCACCCGTGGGTTGCGGCATGGCTGGTGTTGGCTGTCACTAGCTGCATGAGGCACTGCACCGATTTCCCTACGGCTCTGCTGCTGATGTTTTATTTGTCAGCTCTGGTGCTCCAGTGCTGATGTCTGCTGCAATTGCCCCATGTCGGGCTCTGCGAGTGCACTTCCATCTTGTGCAGTCACAAGTATTGCTGGTTTGGGACCTGTGCTCTTGTCATACTGTGCTATTGCGCCATCACCCTTTGTTGTGCATGCCGCCTCACCACCTGTGTGGCTGTTAGGGCAGACCCTGGTCAGCCCCCGCCTGCACGGCACCGCGCTGTGCATGCACTGGTGCTGCAACATCGCTGCCTGATGTCAAGTATCAAGGTGTGTGCGTACACCCCGGCATGTTGGGGGCTGGCTTTTATCACGCATGTGGACTGGTTGACGCAAATACAAGTGCTCACTCTGACAGCAGCTGCCGCACTGATCGTGGCAACAGGCGTCGTTTCGACGCCCTGGCCGGGCTGCTACTAGCATGACTGTGTGGGTCAGGCACCATGACTCATCCGGTTGACGGGCTTTGACAGCAGCTGCCGCGGCCACTGGCTGCAGGGCTTTTGCCCTGCACGCTTGGCTCAGCTGCCAAGCACTTGTGCCTGTGCTGAGAACTGCAACATGACTTTTGGTCTGCAAGCTGTCAGAACGCTTGGCTCATCCCACACGGCTTGTATGGGGTGTGTTGCTTTTGTGTCTGTTTCTTTCACTGCGTGTTTCTGGCCCTTCGGGTCACTATTTGTGCCACACACACTGTTGTCGTGTCAGTGGCTTTCTCTCCGTGTCTGTGGTACTTTGGCACGTTCTTGGATGCTTGCTTGCAAGTGTGTGGCCGGCTGCTGCCTCTGTCTGTTGTCAGCACTCAGCAATCGGCTTAAACAACTGCGTTGCCATGTGACGCTGCTGGCTTCCTGTGGCAGCAGTGCTACAACATTGCTTGAGTTGAGGGAGTTATGGGTTTTGGTCCTTCGCATGAAAGCATCACTGTTTTCACTTTGCTGTTGGGTCAGACTGCAGCCATGTCGATGCTTCTGCGTCTGTGTGTCTCGGCCGGTGTTTGCAGAGTCAGCACCACCTGCCTGTTTGACTGCATATCAATCATCGACACTGCTCCTGAGCTCTGCTTGAGCGGCATTGTCAGTGCAGAAGGGCGCTTGTTTGCCTCGTACTACTACTATTACTACTGCTACTGCTGGTGTTGCCGGGCACTGCCAGAGCCTTGCACACCGCCTTGCCACATATGCGCTTCTAATAGCAAAACCTGCTCAGTCGCGCCCGCAGGGCACAGCGCCGTGCACGCATTGGTACTGCAACATCACTGCCTGATGTCAAGTACGAAAGTGTGTGCGTACACCTTGGCGTGTTGGGTGCGCGCTGTCGCAGTCGCTGAGAGACAAGCATCTGGACTGCTTGTCGCACCAGGCGGCGACTCCTTCTGATGGCAGCTGCCGCACTGATCGTGGCTACAGGCGTCGTTTCGACGCCCTGGCCGGGCTGCTACTAGTATGACTGTGTGGGTTGGGCACCATGTTTCATCAGGTTGACGGGCTTTGACAGCAGCTGCCGCATACTCGCGGCCACAGGCTGCAGGGCTTTTGCCCTGCACGCTTGGCTCAGCTGCTGAGTACTTGTGACTGTGTTGAAAACTGCAACATGACTTTTGGTTTGCACGCTGTCAGCACGGTTGGCTCATCCCACACTGCGTGTATGGGTGTCTTGCTTTTTGTGTCTGTTTCTTTGACTGCGTGTTTCTGGCTCTTTGGCACCCTCTTGGGCGCTTGCTTGCAACTGTGCGTAACCTGCTGTTGCCTCGGTTTGTCGTCAGCACTGCTTACGCAACTGCTTGCATCGTCAGTGCATGAGTCACATGGCTCTGCCAGCTTCCTGTGACAGCAGTGCTGCAAAATCCCTTCAGACGGCATTGTCATAGGTGTCAGGCTGTAGCCTGAGATCACCCCTGTGTTCAAGCTGTAGGTTGCACTGCCTGCGTTGCTGCAGCCATGCCGGTGTCTCTGCCATTGGTTGTGTTGCCGTTGTCAGCTGAACCAGCACCGCTTGCGAGTGTGTAGCCACTTACCAAGTGTGCTGGGCGCACTGCTTGTTTGCCTGCACATCGCTGACTGGCGGTGCTTTTGAGCTCTGCTCGAGGAGCATAGTCAGTCTAGGGGGGCAATCGCAGCACTGCTGTTGTGGGGTTTGCCTGGTGGGCGCTAGTACACAAGCCATGTGTGGCGCTATCACTTGCACGTTCTCTTGGGACACTTAGTCCAAGCTGCTTGTGTGCATGCGGCCGTCACAGCACCGTACTGGGCTATTGCTTGCAGGTGTGGGTTGGCAGCACATCAGCTTCAGATGTCAGAAGTGCCTGTATCATGCTTTTATGGTCGTGTAGCTGTGCTGGGTCGCGTGTTGGCAGCTCGTCACATGTGTGAAGGCAGTTCTGTCTGTGTCAAGTTCAAGTTGTTGTTTTGGGGTAGCACTGTGTTGTGGGTAGAACTGTGTCGGGATCACCTTGTCTGCCAGCAGCTGTGTTGGTGTGTGTGTGTGCCTGCCTTTGCCTGTTCATGCCTGACAAGCGATCTTGTGTGAGTGTGAAACAGTTTGCACTGTTTGGCCTGGGATTCAGTTCAAACTGCTGTGTGAGGAAGTGGTGTAGGTGTTCTGTTCTTCTTGTGTAGTCTGCCCTTTGTGTCTTATCTGAATGTAAGGAACACTGGGCTGTGTGACTGACTGTCTGGATGCGCACACGTGGTCTTGTTGGGGTGGTGTCCTGTGTGGCAGCGATAAAGTCTTGGTTCTTCTGGTTGTGTTGCAGTGGTGTGTCGTGTTGTGATGCAGGTGTTGTCGCCATGGAGGGTTGGCCTGGGAGGTAATGGCCTGGGAGGTAATGAAGGATGCTGGTTACTAGCCAACTGTTTCTTTCGTGCGCGTGGGCCCCACAAGGGCGTGTGGGCCCCACAAGTTGTGGAAGCAGGTGCCCTGAGCATTGTATATCCAGAGCCATCCTCAGTGTTTCTTGGTGCCTTGTGGACCAGACATGCTGGTGTGCTGGAGTGTGTGTGTGGTGTGTGGCCTTCTGGGGAAGCTGTGGTGTGCTGTTGGCAACAAAAGGTGCTTGTAACCACTGGTTTGACATGTCACCGTACAGGATTTAGTCATATAGCTTCCTCTGCAAGCATGTGACCCCAGATGCATACGAGACAACCCTTGCAGCAGCCACTACTAGGGCAAGGCTGCAGTTCATCCTGATAGCCAGAGCCATGCAGCAGCAGACCCAGACGTCCAATCAGCAATGCCGAAACGGGTGCAACTGTTTCACAAGGGCACCAGACAGGTGCACTCGACAAGCGACATGCAACGACCACAGCTGAAAAAGACCAGCTGAGCTGAACTGAACCAGTCAGGCGCCGATAGCAAAGCTGCACAAGGTTGCTTATGCAAACAGCACATGCACGATCACCAATGCAGCCAGGAACACAGTCACCCGCCACAAGGGATGAATGACACGAGGATGCCCTGTACAACGAATGCGTGTGCTGCGTCGGCATTCCACTCATGGCATCAGTGTAATACATGTCATGTGTGCCCCGATAGGTATTGAAACAACACAACACAGCAGACGGCGGAGCTGCCTACAGCCCTGGATGCACTGCCGGCAGCAGCCCAGAGTGCTCACATGCGTGCCAACACATCACACCTTCGCACCACAGCTCTTATGCATGCGGCAATGTCACACCTCACGCCTACATCAGCACGGGGCGTGTTGCTGCCTGCAACCAGCGCATGCGTCGAGCCGCGCACAAAACCAGGTGCCTGTGACGAGCTGCTGCTACCGGATGTAGCGCTCCAAGAAGCGCCTGTGGAAGTCGCTGCGTACGGTGTCGTTGATGAAGCGGCGGGGCGCCTTGACCTCCCCGCGGGTCTGGTTCTTGAAGACCACGTCCTCGTCCCACCTGCAGCAGCAGAACGGGTCGAGGCTCATTGTCAGTTGGTGCAGGGACGCTTTTGTGTTTGCGGCGATGTATGGCAGCACGAGTTGGGCAGCACATGCTGCGCAGCAACCAGCCCTTAACGCCTGTCAGGGACTGGATGTCAGCTTGCAGCCATGAATGAGCTGTGACAGATAAATAAGCTACGAGCGATCCCTTGGCATGCAGATGTGCCAATGGATGCAGCACGCCGCTGCCAGCGCTTGCTGCACTGCTGCTGCTGTTGGCTGCTGCCCCGCGATCCTGTTATCCCTCTGCCCAGTCCTGGCCTGCTGCTGCTGCTGGTGCTTGGCCTCCTGTGCGTCTCATGTGTCACGTCAGCTGCCATGCAGCCCCCTGCTGCGCACCACACGCACCTGCGCTTCACCCCAAAATCCACATCGCCGGCAGCCATGAGCGGATTGCCCCCAAGGACCTCGGCCCTGATGGCCTCCTGCCGCTTCGCCTCCTCCTCTGCAGCCCGCTTCTCTGCCTCTGCCGCACGCTCCGACCGGATGCGCTCCAGCTCCGCCTTCAACTCCGCCTCGTCGTCTGAGTCGTCGTCCTGCACAGCACAGCGCGGCACAGCGCAGCACAACATGGCACAGCAGATGGCATGAGGCACGGCAAAGCAAACGGCGTGAGTGCAGCCAATGGCAACAGTGGTGACAGGAGTGCAGCACAGCAGGCCGTAGTAGTTTGCCCAGCGCCACATGAGCACAGGTTGCACAGCAAGAGCACGCCACAGTGTTTCATGTACGCCCAACCGCACACCCAACCGCACACCCAACTGCCGTTGTTTCTATGGAAGCCAGCACATTACAACTTCCTGTGGCATGCAGTAGCTGTGAATGCAGCTGTGCTCGCATCGAAGCCTCTCACTGAACCCAAGCCCTTCAAGTCATTCATGCTGCGCAATGCTCACTTTTGCTGCAATACACAAGCAAAAGACCTAGATCCCTACAGACCCTCGCCCACCACACAGCCTCCCACCTCGTCGCTGCTGCTGTCATCATCATCTGCGTCTGCATCGATGTCGTCTGCATCCTTTGCATACGGCATCAGCGATCTGCTGGCCCCACCGCCGCCCTCGTCTGGTGGAGCTGCTTCCAGCAGCTGCAGGTCCTGCTTGCGTTGGTCTGCAAGGCAAGCAGGCGTAACGGCAAATGTGTGAACCAGTGGCCACCAAGAGAGCGGCAAAGCATAGCCAAGTTGGTCAACAGCTGCCCCCGCAGCTTCACATGCGACAAGTGCCGTGGTTACCAGGTCACACATTCTGTAGTGGGCTGTCCAGGCAGAAGCAGCTGAGCTAAGTGCAGAAGGTACGGTTGTCTGTGGGCCACAGCTGGTGGCAGATTAGATGTTGTGAGTGCTTACCCTCAAAGCTTATGCCCTTCTTTTTGAAGTGCGCCTGCTCCTTGGCTTCCAACTTGGCCTGCACATGCATACACAGGCGGTCAGCTTGCTCGATTAATTCATGCAGCACTCGGACGTGGGGACGGTGAGGTGTGGTGGATAACGACCATGCCGTGCCCCCCATCATAGCACCCTGCTGCAGCAGCGCTGATCTCTCTGCCTGGTCTGCTGCTGCTGATGTTTAACAGTCGCTGCTGCTGTTGCCGCACGCATGGGCTGCTACTGCTGCTGCTCCCCTGATGTTGATTCATGCAGCGCAGCAGTGCAGCACCAGTGGGCCCATGCTGCTGCATGGTGTGCACTGAGGGAGGACCAGTGCTGGAAGAAAAGGTCAACAGCCTGTATGTGATCTATGCCTAGTGATGCTGTGGCCCGGATGTGCTGCTGTGTGGGACCACCAACTGCGACAAACCGTTGTACCATACCCTTCTGCTGCCATGCCTACTTTCCAGGCTGCCACCGGACGAGCATGCACTGTGTGTACAGCAGCACGTCCGCTTCTACGCACCTTGAGGTCTTCCTTTTCGAGCTCATGGGGTGCTGCCTGCCCTTCTTGCCTACACAGCCCATCAACAGCATTAGCTTGGTCAGTGCACAGCACAGGACACCAAACGCTCCAGCTGCCGCACTCGCAGTGATTCGCACCTGAACTTGAGCTTTGTCTGTGCTGCTTGGTTCTTAGCTGACACCTGTTTGCTCGGCACGAACAGACGGGTGCCTCCCTGCTCCTCTCCACCCCGAGCAGGCGCCCATGTGGGCCTATGCGCTGTCGTCATGCTGCGTGAAGCAGCACGAGCAACGCTCTATGAAAGTATCACCACCCTGGCTTGTCTACGGCAGCAAATATGCAATGCTCTTGTATAGCAGGCTGATCAGCTGCAGCAAAGTGAAGGAGGACGAAGGGCTGCAGAGCTTTGCCCAGGAGACGTTGACTGCAGACAGTAAACTTTCAACAAGTGTGCGGATGCGTTTTGTGCAGTTCACAATGCATGAACGTTCTGACACAGCTTTAAGGCAGGTCACACTGTCACAGCTGCCAGCCTGGCATGTCCAGAACACCAAACGACACCTCCTTTACGTCCAAGCACGGTGTCAGACATGTTTCATTTCTCAAAATGGTACAATAAACCAGGGGCATGCAACCAGCAGCTTGCATGGGCAAGCCCCACAAGCGATGCAGACTGGCATGGGAGGCCACCCTGCAGTGCTGTGCTTACAGACAGCTGCATCTGTGATTCCTTTGCCAGCACAGCAGAGCGCAAGCCATAGCGCCAGTAGTGACAGTGACCACTGCAAAATGGGTGTCGAATGCAGCCCAGCTGTTCAGCCCATTGACCCAAGGGCCTGTCAAGCCTGAAGGAACGCAACCCCAGTGTGCACACTTGTACGCCCCATCCACGCCGCAGTCTGCTTCTTGCAGTTGGCTGCACACAGCCACGACAGCACACTAGCTTGCAAGGCCGGCTGCTGAGAGCTCCCTGCTGCCCGTGCTGCTGCCACCAACGCCTGCCTGCCCAGCACTGCTGCCACCAGCAGCCACCAAACACTGCTGCGTCGTTCCTGCAGGGTTCAAGCATTTGAGCTCCGCAGTGCCAAGCCCATACTGCCTATGCTGTGTGAGAGGGGTGCAATGGAAGGTGGCCTGCAGGATTGACAGTGTATCGCCGTGTGACACGAGTAATACGTGCTGGGCTTGGTGCTTCTGCTCTAGGTCCTGCAGCAGCAGAGGACAACGTGCAACAGCCTATTAGGTCACAATAGTTCCCTTCAGTGCAACCACCACGTATAACCCTGGTGGGTAATGCCACTGCTGTGGCAACTGTGCCCACGTGTAACTAACACTCCCCAATACTGTTGTTGAACCCTAGCTTTTTCAAAAGCTGACAGCCTTGCATTGACGCATCCTGATGCTCGTCGCTGTCCAGGTGCAGAAGCGAACACTCTACTCATGTGGTATGTGGAGAAAAGCATCCTGCATCTTCAAGACTGAGGGAGCTTGTTTCATGCTGATAACAGATGCGTGGCCCTGATGGCTGTCCTGTGGCTGTACCACATTCATATGAAAGCAAGGCACAACTTGGCATCACCCCCCCCTGCAACATCCACTGCAAGGCGCCTGCTGTGTGAACAAGGGGGGCCGAAGCTGCCTATGAGCATGCTTGCCATGGCACAGCCCGCCCACCTGGAACAGCTGGTGCACCCGTTGCGACACCTGCACCACACTCTCCCCATCCTCACTCCCTGAAGGCCTGCTGTGGGGGTCCTGCGCATCTGAGGCCCAGAAGGGGCAATAGTTATCGTGGCTGGTGAGTTCCAGGGCACTGCCGAAGAAGCGCTCAGCCAGCAAGGGTGTCACCTGCAGAGTGTTGGGGGGATGCATAACAGCAGGAGCCAGGAAGGGTACTTGGGGGTGCACACAACGGTCCGCAGCGCCAAGCCCTACTGCTTGGGGCGCACTGCGCTTGTCATGTATGCTGTGCAGCCAGGGTGGCTGTTGAGTTGGGATAAGGGTACAACAGGGGGCCAGGGCTGGGTTCCCAGATGCTGGTTGCTAGGTGTGGGCTATCACATCAGCGTGCCTGTGCAGCGGTGGTTTTGTGACAAGCAGCAGTATCACCTGCATGCAAGCGCCGGCGTCGATGCCTGCAGCGGCTGCTGCTGCCTGGGCGGTCTCTCGAGTCCTGGAGAAGGGCGAGCTGTAGATGAGCACAGAGCTCAGCGGCACGCCTGCCTGGGACAGCTGCTGTTGCAAAGCTTCCCTGCAAAAGCGACAGGCATGGGCAGCAAACAGAGGGGTCAGCTTACTGCGTACGCCTGTGCATGTGATGCATGCTATCATGGTGATGTCTTGGCTGTCATGGACGTGGATGAGTGTGCCAACCGCCCTGCGATGGGTGTGAGTGGCCACGTGGCAACCCCAGATGTTGCAACGTTTTCCCTCAGTGTCTGGCTACTGCGGGGGTGGTCCACAACTCAGCAGTGGAGAGTGTCCTGTGATGCAGGGAGTGTGCTTACCCAGCTGCTGCTGCCTGTGCGAATCCAGATTCTGCAAGGCCATACTCGGCCTTTACGCCATTACTCAGAGAGCTGACGATGATCCCTGCTTCGTTGGCTTTGCTGCGGCCATGCCGCAAGACCCTTCAGCAGCACAGCAGGGGTAGCAGCTGCTGCTGAGGACTGCATATGGATGGCATGCAACATCTGTATGGAGCGGCGGGAAGACCAGCAAATACATGATATGAAAGAATGCATACCAGTAGGTGTTCTTGTTGTACATGGTGACTCAGTCAGTCGAAGCAGGACACGCGATCTGGATCGTTCATCCAAGTGCCATCTACAGTAGGGTGCGTTGAGCACAGTAGAACGATCTTAATTCTCAATCAGAAGATAAAGCTTGATGAATACCGTGCATGCTGCAGTGCGAGGTGTTGGCGGAGTTTGGTTTGAATGTGCTGCAGTCTGCCCTGGGTTCAACCTTGTACTGGGACCCCTGCCCGGCGAATGCCTCCATGTCTGGAGGCTTGATTGAAGCTGCATAACGAAAATTCATCAATCAGTCCAAGCAAGACGTGATCAGGCGTTGTCGCAAGCAGTCCTTGTCCCGTGGTTACTGGCGTCTGCAGCAGCTGAGTCAGTGAGTCACGGCAACTTCAAGGCCTGTTTCCTTGCTCCCTGTACGCCAGCTATGCTAGACCTGCGCCTGAGTCCTCAAATCGACGTTGCTTACGGCAGCACAGTCCAGGCCTGATGTAGTCAACAACGCAGCGGGGCAGGGCATGCCCACATGACTGGCCTTGACAAGCATACAAGTGGCCGCAGCAGCACGGCCAGCAAGCAGCAACTCTCAGCATGGGGGTTACCTCAGCCTATATTGGAGGCTTTCAGAAAGAAGGGTCTCAAGCAGCTGTACCCCTGGCAGGCAGCAGCACTGGACTGTGCAGCAGCAGGCAACAACCTGGTCTACTGTGCACCCACCTCAGGTGCAGCTTGGGGCCCTTCAATTCAAGCACTCTGCTCTTTGGACGTGAAACAATCGTACTGGTTTGCAGGCAGTACAATCACGTGCTGCAGCAAGGAATTTCACAGTGCTGCTGTGGTTTGCTTGCAACCAGGATGCAAGACCATAGCACTAGGTCATCAGGCATGTGCTATTCCCACTGTCTGCATACCTGCACACAGCCAACACTGCTGCAGCACCCACAACCACGTTCTGCAGGTGGCAAGAGCCTCGTGGCAGATGTGCTGCTGCTCTCGCGCCTGCACAAGGTCCAGCAAGCACTGCTGGGCAGGGCCGGGCCCCAGAAGGGGCGCACACTTCAGCAGCAGCAGCAGCAGCCCATCACAAGGGCCCTCATCGTCCTGCCTTACCTCAGCATTGGTACGTTTACGTCCAGCCTCAGCATCTACAACTTGCAGTAGCCAGATACAGGCTGGTAAATGTTGCAGGAGGAACTGGCGTGCCAGTATGCAGGTGCATGCCCGCTGCAGCTTCATCCCTGCAGCAGTCGTGCCTCAAAGTGAACCTACATGGTGCCACATATTGATTCGCCACAACGCATGGCCCATGCGTGCTGTGCTGTGCTGTCCTGTCCTGTCGTGTGTTGCTAGTGTCTGAGAAGGCCGATCACCTGAGCAAGCTGCTGGAGCCTGTCAAATGGCGTGTGATGGGCTACAGGGGCGACGACGCTGATGGCCAGCCATTGACACATCCGGTAAGGCGTTCCGTCAAAAGCAACCTGTGTACACTACAGCAGGCCATTGCGCTGTGTCAGGTTTGCCCACTGCAGTATTCTATGGCTTGCAAGCAAACCTGACACAGCGCAATGGCCTGCTGTAGTGTACACA
>QAXK01003671.1:0-21390 GCA_004335735.1 Chlorella sp. KRBP | reverse complement strand
GCAGCGGGTGCGACAAGAGCATCCACAGCGCCAACGTCCTCTCCCGTCGCCACCACCGGTGAGCGAGCGCTGCTCGGCCTTCCAGCGGGGCGCTGCAGGGAGAGAGGACAGCCAGCCGAACGCCCCCACCCCTCGCTCCACGCGCGCGCAGGCTGCCCGTGTGCGAGCTGTGCAAGCGCAACGGCGCGACGGTCTACTGCCATGAGGACGCGGCGGCGCTCTGCGCGGGCTGCGAAGCCGAGGTGCACTCGGCCAACCCGCTGCCCCACACCACGGTGCACATCGACCAGGCGCTGGTGAGCCTCCGGGAGAGCGCTGACTGGCCTTGCTCTCAAGGCGCGGGGCCTCACCGGCTCGTCCGCCCCGCGCGTGGCCTGCTCCCTTGGCCTCCCTCCCCCCCGTTGAGCCGGACTCAGGAGCGCGCTTTTGCCAGGTCATCCGCGAGCCAAACGTCTCCCTGCGCGCTGCACTGAGCGCGAAACAGAGATCCTCGACCAATGCTGCGTCGCGCGCAGGCCCAGGGGCTGGCCAAGGTGACGGAGCTGCCCTCGGAGGGATGCTGCGGAGGAGGCTCGGCCAACAGCGGAGGCGCAGGCGGTGCAGCAGCGGCTCGCCCTTCAGCGCAGCAGCAGCTTGCGGCGAGCGTGGTGACCCCACAGCAGCAGCTGCAGCATCTAGGCAGCACCAACAACGGGATGCCGCCCGCCGCCGCCGGCATGACGTCCCCGCCGCTGCAGGACGCGCAGCCAGCGGAGGATGAGGTGTCCGCCTGCGGCGAGCACAACGCCAAGCGCCAGACGGACGCAGGAGCGTCAGTGCACCACAGCCTCTCCGAGGGCAACACGTCCTTGGCCGTGGTGCCGGACATGGGCGCGCAGGGAGGAGGCGCCTCGGCCTTCCCCACCATGGGCCTCCCCTCGCAGGACGCCATCAACGCAAAGGCGCCATGGGCCACCGCATTCGACGTGAGTCTCACTAGAAAGCAGCACCGCAAGCACCAGGATCTTACTTTAGGGCGCGGTCGCACTCACGCCGCCGTCCGCATCTCTTTCCCCTCGCGCAGGCGCTGGACTTTGAATCTGCCTGGTTTGGCAACCTGGATGGCGGCTTTGACCTCTCCGACCTGCTTGGCAACGACATGGCCGGGCTCACAGATGACGGTGAGCGAGGCGATCCGAGTCCAATCAGGGAGGACAGGTCGGGTGGACACCTCGTGCGACGACCTTGACGGCGCCAGGTGGACACCTCATGCGGCTTCCGTGCACGCGCAAAGTCTCCAAGATAAGATTCGATCCTCCGTCATGCTGCCTCTCTGCCTGTGCGCCCGCAGCTCCCGGCATGGTGCCGTCCTTCCCCATGGCTGGCCAGGGCCTGGCCGCCCCCTCCGCCGCCAACGGCGCGCAGCTTGTACCCACCGCCACGCAGCCGCAGCTGGCCCTGGACTTGAACGACGCCCTGACCGGCACCCTCCCCGACGCCCACACCAAGGCGCCTCACCACCAGCAGCAGCAGCAGCACCTCCACCAGCAGCACCAGCACCACCACCAGCAGCAGCACCAGGCGCACCAGAGCGTGAGCGAGGTGCTGCCGCCCAACCTGCTGCTGGACGACGACTTTGTGGTGCCCTCGTTCCTCCCAGAGGACGACGTGGACGCAATGGCCGGACACTTTGCCCCACGCCCCTCCGCCCAGCAGCTGCAGCTCCAGCAGCAGCAGCCGCACCCCGCCACCGCCGCCATGCACCACCACGCCCTGCCCGCGCTGCCCGTTATGGCACACCACCAGGCGCGCGAGGTGGAGGACGAGGAGGACGCCGAGCACCAGGCGGCACGCGCCGTGGCCATGGACGAGGCTGGCAACTCGTCCACCTACGGCACGCGCAACAAGCGCGGCGCGCCGGTGGCCACCGAGGAGCTGCAGCAGCGGTCCGTTGCTCCCACAGGCCGCTCAGGCGGCGCGTCGGGCAGCAAGTCCAAGGCGTCGGTGCCGCCTCCGCCCCCTCTGTCGGGCGTGGCGCTGCTGGCGCTCAACGGCGCCAACCTGACACGCGAGCAGCGCGTGGCGCGGTACCGCGAGAAGCGCAAGAACCGCAAGTTCCACAAGACGATCCGCTACGCCTCGCGCAAGGCGTACGCCGAGGTGCGCCCGCGCATCAAGGGGCGGTTCGCCACCAAGGAGGAGGTGGAGGCGTGGAAGGCCAAGAAGGCGGCGGGAGAGGCCATTGCGCCAGAGGACGAGCTCATCTTCTGAGTAGTGCTCACGAGTGCAGGAGGCCCTCTCCTGCCTCCTGGCCACGCCAGAGACGTGGTGCGCGCACGCAAACGCACGCGTGCCGTCTGTGGGAGCTCCTGTAGCGTTGGTGTGGGCCCCACGGTCTATGGGGCGGGTAAGGGCAAGTGTTGGCAAGTGTTGGAGCGCGCGCAAGAGAGAAGAACTGAAATGCTGCTGCTTCTGATGCCTTCTCCTTTCAGAACGTCCTCGTGGAGCTCATCCTCCTCCTATTTAGGCGGGGGGGCATGCGTGTTGCTGCGCTGCCAGCGCTGGATCAGGCGTGGTCGTTGGGGCTGGCTTGCTGCTATGACTAACTACTTAGGCGCCTCTACTTGCATACCCTGGCCTTTCGAGAGGTGTGAGCGCGTGGGAAGGCGGCAGGTGGTGGCGGTCAAGGTACGGGCGGTGGGCGCACCCCCGTGTCATTGCTGGATGCGTTGCACTGCATGCGCGGCGGCTTGCGGCGCCGTGGGCCTCCCGTGCCACGGGCTGCTGCCGCCCGGGATCTTTGCCAAGCGATCAGTGAGAGCGAGAGAGTGTTGTGTGACGTGCGGCTCTCCGCAAGGCAGACCTGCGGGCTGCACGTTCGGTGGCCCGCCGCCGACGTCAAGGAGATGGACTGATCATCAGCTGAGTGAGCACTTTTGCCATGCGAGAGAGATTGAGCCTTATGAGCGAGTGAGTATTGTTGTTCTCCCGAGAGACCAAAAGGGGGCTGAGGGCACAGCCTCCCGTGGTTTGATCCAACTCCTTATGCCACCAGGTCCGTGTTCTGGCGACCACTGCTGGCGAACGCCACCAGGCCGTGCTCCTGCTGGAGGAGGTCTGGCTAGAGTGAAAGAAGGCCGTGGCTGTGGCCTTGCATCTGCTTGTGTGTGTGGGACGAGAGTGGACGCGTCGACTGCCGCGTGTGACACCGCGGTCTGCGTAAAAGCGAAGAGAGCCCAGAGCTTGGGGGGCCGGACAATCATGACTTGCAGTGTTGGCGACTTGTATGGCTTCATGTCCGGGGTGTCTAACGTCTGTCCGTGGGTGTGTGACGTCTGTCCGAGTCTGACCGTGCTCTCCCGGTGTGGCAATTGCGTGTCTGTCGCCCCTTCATCGTGCTGCTACTAAACGTCAGGTGTGCTTTGAGAGCATGGCGATGGACGCGTCGTGCAGTGGATGGCAGGCGCCTTAGTCAAGTGCTGCGCAAGGCCTACCAGCTGGGTGTCGTCCTTCCGTCTGCCGAAGAAGTGGTGCTGGTGGTACTTTTGCTTGCGTGTGTTTGCCGTCAGGTGTGCCGTGGGGATGCAGAGGTGATGATGCGTGGGCTGGGGGTTGCGAGCTGCTGTGTGGGTTCTGCTCAGGGCTTGCGTGCATGCATGGAGGGTGTGGGGGTTAGCATCGTCCAGTGAAAGGCGCCTCTATGCAGTACCTTACGTAACGACCAAAAGCAACCTGTGGCTTTGTGGGGATGAGCGAGAGGTGCGATGGTTTGGCCATGACACTGTCCTCAGACTTTTGTCCATTTTGTTGGATCTGGAGCTGTACACCAAAACGTCTGGCGATGACGGGCGCATACTGTTGGAACACTCTCTTCCAGGTGCAACTCTTGGTGGCCGAAGCTGGCAGGTGGCACGCCCGCGAGCAAAACAGCACTCTTGCGCTCGCTTGCACTCACTCGCACTCACAACACCGTCATGCCGGCATGGATATCACCTCCCCTCGCAAACAAACACTCAGTCGATCGTTACACAGCCCCTAACGAAGCGCCCAGCATCAGCTGGCAACACCACCATGTGTACGCCGCAGCAGCCGCCCGCCGTTCACTTGGCCACCTTGTTCAGTGCAGCCGCCAGCGCCACAGCGCACGCGTCAATCTCGGCATCCGTCACCACCAGCGGCGGCACCAGGCGGATGACGTCGCCCTTGCCCGCCGTGATTGCCAGAATGCCGCTGTCCTCACGCGCCGCGTCCACGATAGGGCCAGCCATCTGGTCCAGCTGCACGCCGCACAGCAGGCCCACGCCGCGCACCTCCTGCACGTGCGGGTTGCCGCCCATGGTCCGCTTGAGCGCTGCACATGCACGCACGCATGAGCACGGGCACAAGCATGTGCACGGGTGGACACACGAGGGATATGGCGCGCACGTGTGCAACTGCACATCAGGTGACGACGTGGTGTGCAGCCAGGGCACCGCCATGGACGGTTGGGAGGAGCAGCAACAGGGTGCAAGTCTCCCCGGCTCAGCAGCTGCGGTGTCCATTGCCCCCAACTGCAGGAGCAAGAGTGAGATGCTGAGCAAGGTGCTGAGCAAGGTGCTGAGCAAGAGTGAGAAGGCAAATGAAATGCGGCGGGGTGCTGGTGCGCTGCGATGTGGTATGTTTGCGCGCCACACGCTCGTGTGCTCAGCAGGACGTTGGCAGTGCGTGGCACGCAAGGGTTGCTGCAGCTACCACACCACTCTGCACAACTCCCCGTTCCCCAGGCCACCCTTCAACCGCCACAACTTGAACACGCCGCCGGCAACCTTCTCATGAGGTGAGGCGCCTCACCTGCGCGCAGCCGCTCGCCCTTGGCCTCCACCGCCGCCAGGAACGCAGGGTCGGCAATGATGTCAAACACGGTGCAGGCCGTGTGGCAGACCAGTGGGTTGCCGGCAAAGGTGGACCCGTGGTCGCCGGGCTTCATCACGTCCGCCACGTGCTGCTTGAGCAGCACCGCGCCGATGGGCAGGCCGCCGGCCAAGGGCTTGGCCAGGGTCATCATGTCAGGCTCCACGCCGTACAGCTCGTGGCCCCACAGCTTGCCTGCGCGGTTGCACGTGCAAGTGCAGAATTCTGATCTGTCCAGTCCCACCACCTCCACTGCCTGCTCCTCCTCCACCTTCGCCACCTGCTCCTGCTATGCATTAGGCGCGAGCACATGTGAGCTGCTTGCGGCGGGCTGCAGCAGGACTCGGACAGTCACACGTGTGCACAGCAGGCAGGGTGGACTGGTGCGGACCAGCGTGCAGAGACGGGGCACCAGCAACAGCTCAGCTCTTGCCCCGTTGGTCGCGCCACCTCTCCCCCCCCCACTCACACAAACCCCCCACCCCACCACCCCCACCACCACCGCAGCAGCACCACTCACCGGTCCTGCCCAGGCCGCACTGCACCTCGTCAAACACCAGCAGCGCGCCCGCCTCGTCGCACAGCTTGCGCAGGCCCGAGAGGAAGGCCTGCGTGGAGGGCGTGATGCCGCCCTCGCCCTGCACCGGCTCAACAAACACCGCCGCCGTCTTGCCCTTGACAATCACCTGCAGGTTTAGCCGTGCACCATGCACAGCCCGGCGCACACCGTCCAAGCACGGGTTACGACCATGAGCTTTGTGGGCCTGCGCTGGCTACGAGTGGCTGTCCTTAATTCACATCGCACTGCCGTGTGCCCATCAGCGTGCATACCGCCGCGTCTGCGGCCAGCGAACACGCTTGTGGTGCGGTGTGGTGTGGCCAACCGACTACACTACACTGCACCGCACCTTTGCCGCGGACTCGAGGTCGTTGTACGTGGCCAGCTGGTGGCCCGGCATGACTGGGAGGAAGGGCGTCTTGTACTGTTCCTTGTAGGTGAGCGCGAGCGCGCCCATGGTGCGGCCGTGGAAGCACGAGGTGAAGGAGACGAGCTCGTAGGGGGCCGTGGCGTTGGCGTCGTATGGGTCAATGCCGGCCTGCGGGGTGGGCAGAGCAGGGACTTAGCAGTCAGCGTGTGTGTCAAGGGGCCTGTAGTAGGACACGTCGTGGTGCACCTGCCGGAGTCGAATGCAATGCGCTCTAGCCAGTTTGACGCCGTGGCGCCACTTGAGTGAGGGCAGCAGGTGGTGAGCAAGCCCCCAGCCCTGTCGCACCCCCTAAAGGCCCGTGTGCATGCCCTGCGCACCTTGACGCGCGCCCACTTGCGCGCAAACTTGATGGCGCCCTCGTTGGCCTCGGTGCCCGTGTTGCAGAAAAACACCTTGTCGGCAAACGAGCTCTTGACCAAACGCTTGGCGAGCTCCACCTGTGCGCACAGGATCATGGCGATTCCACAACCAGCAGGACGCACACTAATGATGATACGACCAATCTATGCAACCGCAATGTTCCAGGAGCCCTGTGCCCTTGACTAGCATCAAGCCCTGCCCTGCGCTGTCGTGGCTTGCCCGACCCGCACACCAGCTTCCCGCCCCCACCCCACCTTGCCCCGGCTGCAGCTCACCTGCGCGGTGGTGTGGTAGAGGTTGCTGGTGTGCGACAGCTTGCCCGCCTGCTCCGTGAGCGCCGCCAGCCACCTGGGGTCGCTGTGGCCCAGCGCGTTGACGGCAATGCCGGCAGCAAAGTCAATGTACTCACGGCCCTGCACGTCGTACACCTTGGCGCCCAGGCCGTGCGAGAGCACCACTGGCGCACGCCCATACGTCTGCGTGGGCAGGGCAAGGCAAGGCAATGATGAGATGCCCCATGATAGGTGTGCTGGAGCGGCGGCGGGGTGCCCGAGGGGCAGCAAAGAGGGGCAGGAGGAGAGCCTCACCTGCAGGACGTACTGCGCCTCGTCGTCCATGACCTGCTTGGCGAAGGAGGCGTCGTGCTTTGGCGGCGCTGGCTTGAAGAGCCCCTTGAGGAAGGCGGTGGGGTCGGTGGCCAGGGCGTTGCGGGGCTGGCACACACCGCGCGCCGGACGCCTGCATGTGAAGCCCATTGTGCACGGTCGTGGGATGCTCCTCTCCTGCTGAGGTTGCTAGCGCGGCCGCTGCCAGCACACATGTGCACGAGGCGCACCTGACGAGCATTGGGGCGCCCTGGCGTTGCTGCAGCCCCTGCTGCTGCTTGTGCTGCATCTGCTTGTGCTGCATCCTGAGCCCGAGCTCGAAGGCTTGAGGGTGAGGTTGCTCGCCTGCGTGCACGAGCGGGGCCAGCAAAAGAGCACGATGGCGCGACGTTGCGCTGGGTAGGCAGCGGCAGGTCGCGTCGCCTTCGCCAGCGTGAGCGCGAGCACGCCGTCCTGCGCTCGTGCGCCGCTCGAGTCTCCCTGGGGCAGCTCGGGGGCCGTGCCGTGCGCGCCGCACACAGGGCCAGAGCGCAGAGCCGCCCCTCCGCGATGGCGCGCGCATTGGATGCACGCGGAAGCGCGCAGTGCCTGTGTCCCTCGCGAACTGCCCATCTCTCGAGGCGCGAGGAGGAGAGGCGCGAGTCGTGGCGCACCTCGCGGAGCCTGGAGACTCGAGCTGGGAGCTGGATTGGGTCAGGAAACCAGACTTGCGTTCGCAGCGTTTGGAGGCGCTGCGCTGAGGCCTTTGAATCAGCAGGCTCGAATCCGTGCAGCGCCTCCTCCGCCAAATATGATTTTGACAGTCAGCGGCAGAATGACCACAAGAGAGTGAGAACAGAGTCCCGTCCACACATCACTGCGTAGTCACCGTGCGCTCTCCCTCTCTCTCTCAGCGTTCCAGGTCCTGGCTCTACCTGCTAAAACGAGAGCGGCTTGGGTACGTAGTGATGATGGGTCCGCGCAGCTCCGGCGTGTGGCTCACGCCTTCCAGTCTGCGATGTGAGCAGAGTGTTTCGCGGCATCGTCAGTGTGGAGCGGTGACGCACGATTGCCATTTCGCCCTCAGCCCCGTGTGCCCTGGCCCTCACCTCCGTCGAACCCGGTGAAGCCCGCCAGCTTGAAGACGGGGTAAAAGGGCTTCTTCTCCAGCCGCCCGCACCTGCGCACCAACACCAACTTGCGCACAGCAACACGTGCTCTTCACGAGGTGCGTGCCAGGATAGCTGCAGGCAGTCTCCCAGCCCACAGCCTGCACGAAGCAATGCCCGCTGCCACACGCGCACCAGTTCCAGGCCGAGGTGAGGCGCCCGTCGATGCAGCTGCCGGCGTCAAAGAAGTTGTCCGCACCTGCACCAAACACACACACACGCACACCACCGTTCAGAGCGCCATCCCTGCACCGCCCACAAGCCCTCAGAACAGTAGCCCCCAGCCGTGCACACAGCCATCCACCTCCACCAGCATCCTCCGCTCTGCAGCGGGCGCGACAACCTCTATTCAAACGCCATGCCACCGCTGCCGTCCGCTAACAGCGTTAGAAAGCCTGAACACTCACCGCTGCCGTCAAAGGCGTGCCTGCAAAAGTCCGTGAGGATGATCCTGCGGCACCTGTCCACGCCGCCAAAGGCCGACTCCAGGTACTTGTGGATCTCTGGGTCCCTGGCTAGCTTGGGCAGCTCATCCAGCACCATGACCACGGGGTTGAGGATGCGCGGAACCTGCACGTCAACGTTCGCACATACTAGTAACATGCGTCACTGGCGCATGATACGAGTGCTGCTGCACGTGGCCAGGTGCTGCGGGGCGTGTGCTCGCCAGGAGTCTGCTGCACAGGCGTGAAGCTCCACACGCACAAGAGCATGCTACGACGACCACGCCCGCCGCGTGATAACTACGCGCCAGCATCTCATTGGGCGGAGGGGTGGTTGTGGCGCAGGCAGGTGCTGCGCTGGTGAGGTGTGCACCGGCACCGCACCTGTGTGTACTTGTCGATGAAGATGAGGGCGTTTGGCACGTTGTGGTCGCCCAGGTGCACCACGGACGAGCCCACCCACGAGCCAATGCGCGTCTGACACCTGCGGCCAGCAAGAGGACACCCGGCCAGGTACACACGACGACTTGTTAGAGTGACCTTGGCGTGGGACCGTGCACCTGTCTGTCGGGCTCATCGTGCATTCCTCCTGGCCAGGGCCCTTTCCTTTGTTGTTGTTTTAGCCGTCAACCAGATGCTGCTTCTCCTTTGCGTGCCATGTCACGACTGCAGCCTCCACAAGCTGTGTGCGACTCCAACTTGGCAAGCAGGCAGGCCAGGCCAGGCCAGGCAGGGAGCACTGGTACAGAAAGCGCACCGTGCGAGGATGGCCTGCATGGCCCTGCCCACTGCTGGCGCCGCCTGCACGCGGTTGAGGCCCTGGCCCGTGTCGCACAGCCGGTACGAGTTGCTCTCACGCAGCATGTCCTGCTCGGCCAGGTACCACAACTGCAGGCAGACACGTGTGTGTGTGGAGTGTGTGCACACAGCTCAGCACACAGCTCAGAATGCTTGACGAGGCCTGCCTGGCAATCTTTTGTGACGGTTGCAGCATCATGACACCTGTCGTGCACGCCCATGCAATGATGATGATGATGACACACACATGTTGGGCATGGGTTGCTGTCTTGCAGCGTGGCACGTACAACAAACTTGCAAGCGGCAGGGCAACGTGCGGGCAGCGCCCAGTAAGGCAAAGCGGCTGGGTAAGCAGCTGGGTAAGCAGCTACTCAAGTGTGCGCCTGGTGCGCCGTGGGGCGCCCTCACCTTGAACATCTCGGTGCTGACTTCGCGCCACAGCGTCAGCGACTGGAGCACGTAGTGGTACTGCCTGCGGGGCCGGGCAAAAGGCAGGGGCAGGGGACGTGGGAAGGGACAAGCACGCTCACGCTCATACTCACGTGCACGCACCGCACACACGCCACCTCAAAGCAAGTGTTTGATTTAGCAAACAAGCTGATTACCAAGCGCCCGCCCGCCAGCAGGTAGTTGCAGGCTGAGCCAGGTTGAGTACACGCACCGTTCGTGGTTGTGTGTGAGGCGGACTCGGCTGCTAACCCCCCTTTGCCTGCCTGGATGGCCAGTAGCTGCAACCCAACGCACGCACCGTTCGTGGTTGTGCGTGAGGCGCGCGCCCCCTCTGCCTCCTTGGATGGCCAGTGAGAACTCTGGCTCGCACGTGTTGGGGCGGAAGCAAGCGTGGAAGTACTGAAGCATGCGGTCAATGGGGTCCCTGCGCCACACAAAGGAGGGAAGCGAGGCGCAAGCACAGGTGGCAGCACAGGTGGCTCTCAGTGGCGGGATCATCAAGGCGACGGCGCTGGCGTGAGCGGCAGACTGGCAGGTCAGCAGCGTTCACATGATGCTGACCGTGCACTGGCGTGAACTCTGCTTGACGGGGCCCGCCTGGCGATCTTTTGTGACGGCTGCAGCATCATGACATCTGTTGTGAACGCCATGCAATGATGCCGAAGATGATGATGATTCATGATGCTGGTTGAGGCTGCCTGGTGCCACGAGCAGCGAACAAGAGAGATACCTTTACCATGCCCGAACACACCTGTTGTAGAAGAGGTAAGTGTTGTTGTCCGAGAGAGAGTAGATGGCCGTCAGCACTTGCTCCTGCAGCGAGTGAGTGACACACCACGCACCAGGGACGAGATGGCGCGCCAGGTGCAGCAGCGGGTGGAACAAAGTGCAGAGCACCCACAAGCCTCGGCAACCCTCGTGACACCCATGCAGCACGGCCGCCCACGTCCGCATGCAGGCCCGCCAGCGCCCTCGCACGGCGTGAGGTGCCTCAGGTCCACACAGGAGCGAATAAAGGCTCCCACACTCACGTGCTGAGTGCTGCAAGACATCTGACACGCCCGGCACTTGGACTCCGGCCCCACCGAGGCGCCCAAACAGATGCGAACATCGACTTGTCACACACACACACACGTGCGTGATGATGATTACCTACCTATGCTCATCTGCTTGCGAGAGATTCGCCGCGCCAGATGTAAAGCTCGACACACACACACACACCTGCGTGACTTGTGAGTTGCTGTAGCGGCGTCCCAGCACGTCCCTGGCCTTCTCCTTGGCCTGCGTACATGGGCACGAGGTGACGAGGACAACAGTGATACTGATGCAGGTCGGTGTGTGGCGGCCGCTGCGCCATTGTGACGCACCGGCACACAGCTGCCTGCTGCACATCCCATTACACACGCCAGCAATAGGCTTTGCCAGGTGCCAGCGTTAGGCTATACACACCTTGATCTCTCTCTGGATCTCAAACCTGGGCCGGTCGCCTGCACACGCGCAACGCACACGCAGTCACAAGATGGCACAACCACCACAACCTCCACTGGCCTCCACACCTCTGCCCGAGGCGATCAACGGCAGCAGCTGCCCACCAGGCACACAGGAGCACAGCCCAGGCGGCCGCGCGTGAAGCACCCCAAAGCAAACCCAGCCCAATCAGCCCAGCCGCGCGGCGCCAAGGTGTAAGACCAGCAATATAGGCGCTCCGGAGTTGACTCCGAATACACTCTACGTCTACACGTAGGTGCATTACCAGGCACCCAAGCGTGCGCCCTCCAGCCGCTGCAGCCCCCACCGTCGTCGCACCCACCTGCCACAATCTCCTGCGTTGCCAGTGGCAGCAGTGGGTCCTGCAGCAGACCGCCCGCGCCGCGCTCCTCAAGGTACTTGGCCACCGTCTGCAGCGGGCGCACGCAGCGGAACTCCAAGAGCTCCTGCACCGATGGGTCGGAGCTGTCCATGAGCAGGTACATGAGCTTGCCTGCGTGCGCCACCACAGCACGGACACAGCACAGCACGGCATGTGAACGGACGGGTCGGAGCTGTCCATGAGCAGGTACATGAGCTTGCCTGCGTGCGCCACCACAGCACGAACACAGCACAGCACGGCATGTGAACGGACGGGTCAGAGCTGTCCATGAGCAGGTACATGTGAGCTGCCACAGCAAGTGTTAGCCAGGAGCCGTGCTGCCGGCCTACGGAAGAACGTTAGGAGCTTGCAACTGTGAGCAACCGTACTGCCGTACTGCCCCTCACCGTACTCTGTCCGCATCTTGTCAGGGTTCATGATCTTGAACCTCCGCCCCACCTCAAACACCGTCTGCGCACCGTGGCAAACAGGAGCGCACGCAGCGCAACATGCCCATCAACGGCGGTGGTATGCTCCCTCTTCGCCCTGCTTGGGGCCGTACTGAGCAGGGCATCTTTTCAGCCGCCAAATGGAACTGTCACGTCAGGGCAACGGCCACGGTCACTGCCGCATTTCGCTGCTGCCCCCGTTGCCGTTGCCTCACCTGGAAGAAGGCCTCGTTGTCGGCAAACGACCTGTCCTTGACCAGCTGCTGGCCCACCCGGTAGTCCTGTGCCACCACCAGGCCTGACAGGATCGCGCTGCGGCGGCAACGGAACGGCGGGCAGGGCAATGAAACTGGCCATCTGCGCCATTTGACACATGCGCCAGGTTTGCAGGTGTGCACGCGGACGTCCTGGCGTTGCGGCGGCTGTCGAGGCAGGCTTCTCACCAGATGTCCTTGATCTGTTGGTGCACGCGCTGGGTCTTGTTGCGCCACACCAGGATGTCCACCTGAGCAGCACATGATGTCCACCACCACCACCACCACCTCAGTGCAACACCCAGCCCGGCAGCACCACAGGCACCATCCTCCCCAACGGCCAGGCGAGCGCCGCTGCAGTCCGCCTGCACGCGCCTGTCCTTCAGCCCGCCAACTGCAGCCCGCCAAACTCCTCTCTCACCTTGTCCGTATACTCGCTGACGTTGAGCGCCGCCTCCAACAGCCGCAGCAACCTGCGCTCCGGCTGCTCAAGACGCATGGGAATGTACTTGGCCCGGTCCGCCCACGTCGTGACGCTCCCAGTGTCCGCTGCCGCCGCCGCAGCTGCCGCCGCTGCCGCCGAGCCCGCCAGGCGCTTGGGCAGCAGCGCTTGCGTGCCAGCTGCGTGGCCGTTGGCGGCCCCCCCGCCCGCCCCCTGGTCGTCCCCTGCCATGTCCTCATCCTCGTCTTCATCGGCGGCGCCGTTGGCGGTGGGCTGCTGCGCCCCGCCGTCCTCCTCCTCCTCCTCCTCGCCGTCCTCCTCGTCGCCAGCACCTGCGCCGCCGGCACCACCGCCTGTGGCGGCGCTGCCGTCCGCCCCGCTCTGGGCGCCCTGCGAGTGGCCGCGGCAACAACGCTCTGGATTCGCATGCGCTTGCGATCGCCACCACAACGGCGGTTTCCAGGGAGAAACAGGGAGAGAAAGACTGGTGATGGCGGGTGCACACCGTTATGCCACGAACCGGCACCATCGCCACAAAAAGCCGCACCTCTGCAGCGTCCCGTCCCTGCTCCTTTTGCCGCTTCATGTCCGTGTCCTCATCCGGCGTGAAGCCAGCCTGATCATGTGAGCACACGTGCATCGCAACGCAGCGGCGCACCCCTCAGCCTCATGGTGGTGGTGGTGGCACACACCCAGCAGCGCTGCACTTGTTCCCAGGGAGCCTGTGCCGGCCTGCACTGCACACCTGCTGCGACGAGCGCTTGCTGCGGTCCACGTCCGCCTTTTGCTGCGTGGCAAAGGCGTGCGCCTCAGTGGCGTTGTCTTGGAGCAGGGAGCGCAGCGTGGCCAGGCCCTTGAGCACCTCTTGATCGCCTGACGCGGCTCCTGCCAGCGCCTGTTCGAGCCGCTGCGCCTGCTGCAGCGCGTGCTGCGCGGCCCGCTCCTTCTCCACGGCCCACTCCGCTAGCTGCTCCTGCGCCACACGCAGCCTGCTGGCTTGGTGCTGCGCCTGTGCCTCTGCGCGCTGGCGCGCCATCTGCTCCTCTGCGTGCGCAGGCACCGCACGGGTCCCAGAGCACGCGCATCATTGAGAGTGCACTGCTGCCAATCCTGCACGGCTCGATGACGTCGTCTTCACGCGTGCGCGCAAGGCAGCAGCGCACGCTGTGGGCTGCTCGACGGCGGAGCTTGAACACTGGGCTCACCGTGGAGCTGCTGCGTGAGCGCGTCTGCAGCATTCTCATCGCCAGCGGTCTCTGCGCCTTGCGCTTGCTGCTCCTGCGTGACTGCGGCGTCCAGCACAGCGTTGAGCGCCAAGGACCCTCCTGCTGCCCCTGCTCCTCCGCCACCGCTCCTGCGACGCTGCATGCCGATTGTAGTTATGCCGAACAGACCGAGCACCGCGTCGAACATCAACGGACTTTTCAGACAACGAGTCGGAGCCGCACCGCACCAGTCGCGGTGGGTCTTGGGTTGCCCATGGTCAGCAGACACATTCACCGCTTCTTGACCGTGCCCCGCCCCTGCCGCCCTCCTCTCCCTCCGCTGGCCGGTGCTGCCTGCCGCTGCGGCTGCCCCGCCTCCGCACCCGGCTGCCCCTCCTCGCCCTCAGGGATGCTCTCCTCCTGGCCCTGGACCGTGACAGCGCCTGGGGGCACGCCCTTTGGCACCGGGGTGGTGAAGAGGGAGTCCAGCCTTGCCTGGACGGCCTCAGTCGAGCACGCCTCCACCAGCTGTCGCTCCATCTCCGTGCTCTCCCAGCACCGCCGCTCAGCAGCAGCACCCGGCTCCGTCTCTCCTTGCTCTGGGGGCTGCTGCGGTGCGCCAGCAGCCGCGGGGTCCACTCCCAACACCAGCTCCGACAGCACGCGGTCGAACCCGCCAAGCGTGAGCACACCGTGGTAAGGCTCTGGTAGCCAGGTGGTGGTCACCTTTTCCAGCGTGGCGCGCGCCTCCAGCAGCGCCGTGGCCGCATCCCTGGGCACGTACGTGGCGCCCGCCCCTCCCAGCGCCGCCGCCAGCGCCCTGACGAGCAGGATCTGGGGCCGCCAGATGGCGTCCTGCGTCTTGTCCGCCACCACCAGCGCCTTGGTGGCGAACAAGAAGGCGAGCTTGTGCTGCTGGAACTGGAGGCACGACGTGGTGTAGAGCAGCCAGCCGTGCGCGTTGTCGGGGCAGGCCTTGAGCATCTGGAGCCGCTCGTGCTGCTGGGCCTCCAGGCTCTGCTGGCTGCGCTCGTCGCCCACCAGCCTCTGCACGTGTGTGGGCCATCGCAATGAGGGCAGCGCCACGGATGCTTGCATCACCTGATGCGACGGGCAACCCACACCTCCAGCCTGCCCGCCCTCCAGGCGCAGCGCTGCACACACCACGAGGCCTCACCTGCACCGCCGCGTTCCACCCAAACACGGACTGGCGCAGCAGCAGCGCCAGCCAGGTGAGCTCCTTGGCCCCAACGCCCTCTAGCCCGGGCACGGCAGCCAGGCCCTCATCCACCACCTTGCGCACCTCCTCGCTGGCCGCAAGGCTGCGCACCACCATGGACGTCAGCACACTGCGGGCACAGACACAGGGCGCGCAGCAGCCACACCAGTGACGCTGTCAAAGTCTAAAAGGGGTGGGTGCTTTCTTCACCCTCGGTGATTGGGCGGCGCCACTCACAGTACGCCGTCGTCGCTGGGCGTGGTGCCTTCTCGGTGCCTGACGTGCATGTAGTGCTGCACAGCACGGCATCAAGCACGCACGGGCAATAAGCGCATCGTCAGTACACGCAACAGCTGTAGAGTGCACCACCGTCCGCCACGTCGTCGCCCACACTCACCCAAAAGCACGTCACGGCGCCTGCCAGCACCAGCAGCACCTCGGGCAGAGTGTCCAGCATCTGCTCGCTGTCCTCAGGCGGCAGCTGGAGGGTCATGCGCAGCGTCTCGGGCTCCAGGTCGAGGATGAAGGGCGCCAGGAGCCCTGCCCGCACACACCACGCACACACCACGTGCGCCATGGGCCCTCAGCTCTACACTGACACGCAGCCAGTGCTTTGCTGCGGGATAAGGCTCTGTGAGCGCACCGGAGTGCGCGAGGCTTGGCTCCAACACGCCGCCAAAGCGCTCCATCGCCCCGGGAAGACTTGCGGCCAGGCTGTAGCTCGCGCAGAGGACGCGCGCGAAGAGGTGCACAGCCTGCTCCGTCTCGCTGATGCCCGCCTTCATCGCACTGATGCACTCGAGCGTCTGCGCCAGTCCACGCCTTAACTCCTGAGCATTGATGCACTGCAGCTGCTCCGCGGGCAGCACGTCCAGCGCCTTGAGCAGCTCATCAGGCGTCATAACTGTGACCAATGGCTGTGGGGGGGGGCCACAGGATCCCAATCACGTCTTGCCACGCGCAGCGCGTCCCTCCAAACGAGTCAAACGTGCACCAAAACAGAACGCCGCACGCACGCACAAAAAGAGTAAGCCACCAGAACCGCACACAGCTACGCAATGGGGTGCGCCTCCAGGTCGAAGAGCGAGTTGCTGTCCACCACGCAGCGCCGCATCTGTCCCACCTCCAGGCGGGGCACCTTGGGGTCCGAGGCTTCCGTGAGGAACACAAGAGGGTCAACGTCTGGCGCGTCCCACTGCGTGCGGCCGATGAGCCAGCCGTCGTCGTTGTAGCCCTCCTGTGTGTGTGCACACAGCCACCAAGGTGCCAGCAAGAAGCAATCACACGATGAGTGTGCGCCTCTCACCCTCACACACAAGACTCCCTTGCCAACGCATGCTGTGGGGAGCAACGCGTGTCCCTCCATCAGCACACAGCGTACTCACCACGAGCACGTCCACCTCCCTTCCGACCAGAGAGGCGGCAAACTGCTCGCCGATGCGCTGCTGCAGCGAAATGAGCTCGTCGCGCCGCCGCTCACGCGCCTTGGCAGACACCTGCACGGGCAGGACGCACACGCACGCACGCACGCACACACACCGTGGTTAGCACCGCCCTCGGGAGCGCTGTCAGTCTGCGCACGTCCCCTCCAGCACAAGGGCCTGCCCCTGCACGGGTCTGATGCACGGGTGGCCACCCGCACGCCGCGCACACCTGCTCCGGGAAGGAGGCGGCGGGCGTGCCGTCCTCTTCACTGAACGAGAAGCACCCCATGCGCTCAAACTTGAACTGCGCGCGCATGCAGGTGAGCAATCACATGATCATCAGGCGCCTGACGTTGCAGCAGACACACGCCACACGTCTTACCAAGGCTAGGGCTTCCCTTTCTCACCCTAGAACCTGCCCAATCCTTCAGCCCTCCCTATAGCCCCCGCCCTCGCACCTGCTTGCAGAAGGCTACCAGTTCCTGGTGCTGCTCCTGCGTCTCCCCAGGGAAGCCGCTGATGAAGGTGGTGCGCAGCACCAGGTCGGGGATGCGCTCCCTCAGCTTGGCCAGCAGCTTGACCGTGTGGTCCTGGGGCGGCCGGTTCATGGCCAGGAGCACCAGGTTGTTGATGTGCTGCAGGGGCATGTCGATGTACTTGCACACCTGCGCGCGGGCAGCACGTGCGAGCGTGTTGCGTCGAGTGCAGCAGGTGCAGGTGGGTGTGTATGGTGCCTCAGTGGGCGTATCAGATGTCCCGCAGCACAGAGGCAAACGAGCGACACAAAGAAATCTTGGTGATTCGGAAATTGGGTGTGCGGCGCTGTGTGTCCCCGCTGCGAGTGCAGTGGTGGTGGTGGCGCTGGTGCTAGAGGAGGGGTGCTGTACAGTGCAGCGGAAGAAGCAGGAGCACGACGCGCTGCTTGCCAGGGGCTGCTCCAAATGCTGAGCTTGACATTTGGAGCAGCCCCTGGCACGCAGCGTGTCCTGCTCCTGCAAGCTCAGCACTCAGCAGACACACACACATCGTACCTTTGGGTTGTTGGCGATCTCGTCGATGAGCCTGCAAGCACCACCACCACGGCACCACGGCGCACGCGCGTCACGCAACAACAGCCATAACTTGCAATGTCATGCCATGCTGCGCACACACAGACTCGCTTGCATGCGCCATCACCACCCCCTGCCACGACTTCCGCAGGGCCTCCCTTTGCTCATCATGCACACCACCACGCCAGCCCGTGACTCACTCGTCGGTGAAGTAAGAGGGGTAGGCGTACAGGATGCGCATCCACCGGAGTCCCTCCAACTTGGACAGCTCACGCATGAGCTCGGCCAAACCCTTGCCGTCACGCCGGTCCATGCCGTACTGCGTACATACACACACGCGCGCCACACACACTCGCCGTGAGCACACACCACCACCACCATCATCATCCGCATCATCATTGCATGGCGTTTGCGACAGGTGTCATGATGCTGCAGTCGTCATGCACGCAGGCTTCGTCACGCCATGGCCAGACCAGCAGCTGCTGGTCTGCGGCGCTGTCGTGCTGCACGCCACAAATGCTGCCGCGTGTTTCAGATGCTCCACAGCCGCATCGCCACTCAGTGCTGCCCACGCCACGACACGCTGCTGCGCCTGCACCGCACCTGGTTGGTGTCCTCTGCAATCAGGTTGAGCTCCACCACACCTGCACGCGCACAGGACGACAGCACATGAACGGGCGTATATAAACATCTCACACTCTCACACCCTGCAAGCTTGCTTGCTAGGGAAGGCTGCACTAGACCATGGAAACGGATGTGTTCAAGGTGGGAGCACTGGTGGTGGGGCCCAGTCGGTGCAGGACCACACTGGTAGCGTCCAAACATGCGCTCACCCGACTCCACCAGTCGCTTGGCCTCGTCCAACACGGACGCCCACGGCTTGCTGCGGAACTTGCCCCTGTGAGCAAGCAACAACCACAACAACAACCACAACAACGTGCATACACTGTAGAGACCACGATAAGGCCGCGCCTGTGAGCTGGCTGAGCAACAACCACGCGTGCACACAGACTCCATAAGGCCGCCCCTGTGAGCAACAACCAAGCACGCGTGCACACAGACTCCACCCCTTGTAAGGCCATCCCTTGATGTGCCAGCAGGCATAGCAGCCCAGGTACAGCTACTACAGGCTACCAGCTGTGCAGATGTCGCGTGGGGCGACAAACCAGGCGCACCTGAAGCCAGGGATGGCGCAAAAGGTGCACGAGTGGTTGCACCCCTCTGCCACGCGCAGGTAGGCCGTGTGGCGCGGCGTGAGGCGCACGCGATCCCACTCGGCGCGGAACGGCACGGTGGCCTCGCCCACCTGCACGCCAGCAACCACGGCACCGCACCACGACCATACTCGGCTTGCCCACCAGGATTGCTACACGGGTACGCCACGCTGTGTGGTGTGGTGCTATCTGCAAATGGTGTGGCGTTCCCTTCCCCGCTCTTTGCCCCAGCAGCAGACACCGCTGCCCTGATAGTTGCTCAAGGCTGACCCCTCCCCTCCTCCTGTTCGGTGGCGACCACCACCGTCCTCTGTCAGGCTCACCTGCACGCGCTCCGGTGCCGCCACCGCCCCATGCGCGTGTGAGTGCGCGTGCGCCGCTGCAGTAGGCGCGCCTTGCGCGGGCGTGCTGGCCTGTGGGAGCGGCGCCATGCCCATGGTCTGCCGCAGGTTGTTGGGCAGGTCACCATACCGCTCAAAGCCAACCACCTGCAACACGCCGCAGCCACACTCAACCGTGGCTTCTAGCACCTGCTGCTGTGCCCCATAGCCAGCCATGTCCAAGCTTTACCTGCACTGCTGGCACACGCGTTGCTGTGGGCTGGGCGGGCTGATGATAGAGGGCACCATAGGAGCCCCACCGCAGCAGCACAGCACACAGCCGCTGTCGCTGCTTCTGCACGCGGCATTGCTGGTGGGGCATCCTGCTCCTTGCTCCCCAGCAATAGCAGTCCCAAGGTGCTGCTATAGAATGAGGTGCCAGTGATCATTGATCATTTGAGAGCCGCACCAGGTCGGCCTCCGGGAGGTCCGCGGCCAGCTGCCCCGCGTAGCGCTGCGCCAGGCACCCCGTGACGATGATCTTGCGGCCCTTGCCGTCCTCGTTCAGGGACGCCGCGTCCATGATGGCCTGCGTGCGGTGCCGCAGGCACACACGGGTGCGGGTTGGGGTGTGAGGCGGCGGGCAGCAGTCGCGAACGAGGCACTCCACGCCCCGGCCCAGGCCAGCGCACGCCATGTGCAGGCTGCACCTCCTGCTGCTGCTATTTTGCTCCTGTTAGTCACCTCCAAGGACTCTGTCTTGGCGTCCTCCACAAAGGCGCAGGTGTTGATGACAATGGCGTCTGCCTCCTCATGCTCCTCCGTCATCTGGAAGCCAGCGCGCTGCAGGTCACCCAGAATGACCTCGCCTGCGCAAGGCACGCTTGGAAAAGCGTGGCTCTCGTGCCGCGGCGGACGCGCGCGGCGCAAACGGCAAATGGCACCGCAACGCACCGTCTACGGTGTTCTTGGGGCAGCCCAGGCTCACGAATGAGACCTTCTTCTGGCCTGTTGGAGCTGCTGCGGCTGGGGCTGGAGGAGCCTCCTGTGTGGCTGCTCCTGCGTGGACCGAATGCCGGACGTGGCGGCGCTGCACTCCGTGCAAGGCTGCAGCGGGCGCTCGCACGGCGCTTCTCCCGCTGGCCTGCATCCGCTGGGGCTGCTGCGCGTGGCGCTGCATCGCGACGGCACGAGTCCCAGAAGCGCTACGGAGCCGTGGCCGGGGTGGGCAGAGAGCCTCAGCAAGTTGCCGTGTATATTTTCGCGTTTATGTTGAGGATCAATTGCTAAATGACCAGCGCGCCACCGTCCGCGCCATGCACCTCAGGCACCCACAAGACCGGCCTGCAGTGGGTGGCTGTGAGCTCAACCACAGCTATGCTGGAAGGAATGGGAGGGAGGTTGCTTAGCCGCGCTGCGCGACACGGGACGTCATGGTGGCGGTGGCGGTGGGGAACGAGTTGATGGGGCACAGCGCGGTCTTGCCAAGGCCGGTGAAGAGCGAGTACCACACGCGGCTGCCCTTGGCGAACTGCTCGAGCCTGCGCGGTGCACAAGCGGTACACGCATGCGGCAGCACGCAAAGCACGTAAGTTCGCTGGCATCAAGTGCACCCAGCCCACATAGGCAGTGGCTAACAATCCCTGGTGCCTGGGTGCTGCGGCCAGGGCCGCCCCGTTCGCAAGCAAATCCACGCGCCACCAACCAAACACACTCACGTGCACGAGTCCTTGAGGTCGAACGTCAGCGTGTACTTGTTGCCGGGCTGCAGGCTGACGGGCGTGAACTTGACCACTGGGCGCTCCTCGTTGCCCCAGATGGGCGTGATGGGCGCGCCGTTGAGCATGGCGTTGCTGATGGTCTGGCGGCACGCCATGATGTCTGCGGTTGGGCAGGGAGCAAAGCAATCCGTTGGGCACGGGCCAAGCACGGCGGTAAGAGGCCCGCTTGAATGTGTACCATGAGCAGCTGTTGCAGGTGGGACTGCTGAGAGGTTATAGCAGACCTGCGTCTTGTGCGTGGCGTGCCATCCTAGCGGCAACCCATCTAGAGAGGTCTCGCTCACCCATCAGGATCTCAATCTTGATGATGGGGAGCGTGGAGGTGTAGCCGCCCGTCTCGTCGATGAGGAGCGTGATGCGGGTGGCGCCGTACATGGCCACACGCGTGACGAGCGACATGCGCCACGGCAGGCTGTCAGGCTTGGTGGAGCACTGGCAGTGAGGGAAGACGGGGGGTGGGGGCGAGGGAGGTGGGGTGGGCGGCTTGGAAGCGGGCTGCAGGGGAGGGGAGCCGCATGGTGG
>QAXK01003668.1:0-12940 GCA_004335735.1 Chlorella sp. KRBP | reverse complement strand
TGCCCTCGCCACCGCAAGCACCGCCACGCTGCCTGGCACAGTCACCAGCAGCACCACGGCGCTTTCACTTCAGCAACAGCCATCATTGCAGCAGGAGGGTGCGCCGCACATCATGCCCACATCGTCACGTGCACTGCCATCCTCGACAGCACCGCTCCACTCCCAGCATGCCACGTCACCAAGCCTCTACAGCCCGTTCGCAGCAGCTGCTGGACCCTTGACCATTTCCTCTCCCTTGCAAGCTCCGTTGCCAGCCTCAGCGTCAGGCAGCTCCTCTCTGGGAGGTGCTGGCTCTGTCCTCTCGGCACCGGAAGCGATGCAGGAGCTCCCCCCGGCGGCACTGGCGAGGTTTGAGCAACTGCCCCGCCTCAAGATGCTCATCAGCGCCTGCTGGCAGCACGACGCCAAGAGGCGGCCGGCGGCCCAGGTAGTGCGCAAGCAGCTGCAGGCCTTGATTGCGCAGATGGAACCCAGGAGAGAGTCCTGAAAACACAATGACTGCACTGTTGGGGTATTTGTAGGAACACCATCACACTGCTGTGCCTTGCCTCACCATGAGGTCTCCTCGTGGAGCGAGCGGTCAGGAAACCGCCGCGACCCGTCGCACATTTACTGCTAGCTTCTTCAGCGGTTCTTTTTCTGTTGACAGAGCTGTTCACAGAGCTGCATGGCTCAGAGTCGCTCTGACTTGCCCAAACAAACTTGCCTGAACCATCGTTAAGCCTTCATGCCTCGACCACGAACACACACGCGGCAGCCGCTGGCTTGCAGCCGAATCCGCATCTTGCCAACACTGTTTCACTTTTGATTGCAAGTTCAAGTGGGGTTGCCCGACGCACGGCCTCCGTGCAAAGCAGCCTGAAGAGGACAGCCCCCAACAGCTCATCGCTCAACGCCCGCTGTCAGGCATCATGCACACAGCAGTCACCCTGCGCCGCGCCTTCCCATGACACTCCCCGGGTGCGCCCGTAGCCAATGCTATTCCTTGACCCACCCAGATAGATTGAACAGAGTCAATCTGAGGTTCCACCGCGACCGGCCCAACCCTGACGCAAACGCACAACCCTAACCGTCGAGGCCCTCGTCCGCCAAGCCAAAGTAGTCGTCCTGCATCAGCTCCTCGTCCTCGGCGTCAGCGGCCAGCTCCTGCACACGCAGCAAAGCGAAAGATGGTTGTTGGATGCAATGTCAACCGTGCGGCAGCCGGTCCTCAGCCGACGCACACTCAGGTGATGCACGTTTACCAGGATCCTGGCAAATCATCACGCCAGCTCACGCAAGCCCCCCAAAGGCACGCAAACACTGTAAAGCGCTCCGCACCTGCACCCTCTGCAGCGTGGCGTGGATAGCGTCCGTAATGCTCGAACTGCCAGACATCTGCTGCCCACCCCGCCCGCCGCCGCCGCCCAACCCTAGCCCAGCCTCCCCGGCGCCGCTGGGCGCCTGCAGCTGCGGGTGGTTGTGGTGGTTGTGGCCGTCTGGCAGGGCGGTTGCCAGGTCAGCGGCCAGGCGGCCCTGGGCACCCGCGCGGCACGCACGCTGCCACTTGCTCCAGCCTCCGGCCTGGTTCAGGAAGCTGGCCACGTACCTGCGCATGGTGAGGGCACATCAGGCATAGTTAGCGCACAGGGGCAAGCGAGTACACCGCATGCTTCGATGCGATTCCCATGCAAGCACGCACCCTGCTGTCCAGGACACCGCGCCACTGCAAACAGCCACACAACCAACCCCGTAACGCGCACCTGTCGGCCTGCTGCTTGTGCTGCAGCTCCCTCGCCACCTCCTCAGGCACCACCGCCCCTCCCGCCCCCGCGCCCCTCGCCCTCGCTCCCGCCTTGCCACCACCACCACCACCACCACCGCCGCCTGCCGGCACCGCCGCCATCATGCGCTGCAGCATGGCCGCCTGCTGCTGCTCGCTCACCCACCGCCGCAACGCGCTGGCCGTCGGACGCTTGCCCGTCCCGCCCACCACGCCCCGCTGCGCCGCCGTTAGGGCTTGCGCGGCGAGGGCTTTGGCCTGGCCATGCCGCCGGGCCGCGTCCGCCTCCCCGTCTCCTTCCCCACCACCCGCCTCCTCGTTCTCATCACCGCTGGCCCCATATCCCCCGCCCTCGCCATCCTCAACCTCCCCATCCTCCAGCACTCCATCCTCTTCCTCCTCCTCGTCTTCCTGGTCATCGTCAGCGGAGGCACTGGTACCATGGCGCTTGGAGCCTGAGCCGCGCGACCGCTGGGCGCCCTGCAGGTGCGCGGGACAGCAAGCACCGCAAACCTCGCTGCTGGCGGCGAATGAAAGCAGGTATGGCGCGCACACCATGCTTGCGCGCACACCAAGTCATCAGGTGCTGCCACGCCGGCCTGCTGCGTGCCAGGGGCATCTGCCACACCGTGCACAAAGGCTCACCTGCTGCTGTGCCAGGCGTGTGGGGCGGGGCAGCGCACCAGAGCTCGACCCTGCACTGCCGCGTGTGGCCGGCTTGTGCGAGTCATGGATGACGGCAAAGCACTCGCCTGCAGGGCCACCAGGCACCACCAGGAACCACCAGGTTTGTTCGTCTGCGTTCACTGGCTGCCTGATTGGTGCCTTTTGCTGTATGGGCGGTGCCTTTTGCTGCATGGGCATGGCGTGCCATGCAAGCCCCTCTCGTACCAGGCAGCCATGGCACAGCACAGAGCAGCGCATGTTGTTTCAGCACTGCGCAATTGTGGCCTTGTCAAGCCAGCAGCCACGCCCCAACACTGCCAACGCACCAGCAGTGCGTCCTGGGATGTGAGCGGCCACCTCCTGCCAGAAGCGCGGGTGTGTCGGCTCCACCTGCACTCACAGTACATGCACGCAGGCCGTCAGGTTGGCAAGAAGAAGGCCAACTCAACACGGCACGCGTGCTGCAAGTTCTTGCTTGCTGCCAGAGCGTGCTGCGTCTGTGACAAGACAGTAGCAGATCCCGTTGCTCGCCCCACCTGCTGGAAGGCCGCCTGGAGGGACCTCAGCTCATCTTGAGTCCACCCCTCCACCACCTGCACGCACAAGTTGCATGTGTGTCGCATGTGTGGGGTCAGTGGAAGCTTCGCTTGGTGGCCAGATGAGCAAAGCCAGGTGCGCAAGGTGCACACAAACAGATGCGCAAACAGATGCCAATGCACAGACAATGCCTCCAACCCACCTGTCCGTTCAAGATGGCGGCATGCTGAGCGTGCTGCCTCCCCCGCCCCCCGCCCGCCTTCCTCGCCGCCAGCCCCTCGGCCGCCTTCTGCACAAGCGCCTGCGCCGCCGCCCGCTGCTGTTGCTGCTGCTGCTGCTGAAGGTACTGCTGCTGCACCCCTCCTCCTCCTGCTACTCCTCCTCCCGCTCCTAGCCCCCTCCCCACCAAACCTCCGACACCGCCTCCACCACCACCACCGACAGCGTTTCCGCCTCGCACGTTTAGCTGTTGCTGCTGCCAGGCCCCATGCTGCCCGTGCTGCTGCAGGGCAGCGCGTTGCGCGCTGCCGTAGGCAGGCAGGCTGGAGGACAAGGCACCCAGGCGGGCAGAGGCGGAGGCGGCCACACCCGGTTTGAGCGCGGGTGCGGAAATGTGCGGCCGCGCGTAGGACTTGGCGCCGTTGGTGATCATGGTGGTGGCGGTGGTGGTGGTCATGGGTGGGGGCTTGGTGAGGGCTTGGGGCTTGCGGGGCGGAGGGGGTAGCATGAGGGCGTGGCCGGCGGGGTGGTGGGTGTTGTAGGCCTGCGTGGTGGTGGCGGGGAGGGTGGGAGCGGCGAGGGTGGGGGCAGGGGGAGAGTGGGAGAGGTGGGAGCGGAGAGCGTGGGAGCGGGGCTTGCAATGGACAAGCCAGTGCCACGTGCAGAACAGGCCAATCGAGCACAAACAGAAAACCAGGTCGCAAACGAATGTGTGGGGCAGCATGCAGTCTGACATCTGACTTGTGGAGGATAGCGGGAGGAGAGGGTGCCAGGGACATATCGAGAGAGTGCCAGCAGCCTGACAACAAGGTAACACGCCACAAGCGCTTCAAGCAGGCGCCCAGCCACACGAAGCATCATCGCCCACACCCCAGCCTTTCCTACGCACCTGCTGCTGCTGCACGACGTGCCACTGCTGCACCACCACCCGCCCACTGCCTCCATCCCCGCCAACCCCACGCTGCTGCAGGCCCTCCGCCTGCCGCCCACGAGGCACCTCCTGCCTCCCCTGCCTCCCCGGCTGCTGCACCCGCCCATACCCAGCCTCCTCCTCCACTCCCTGCCCATCCACATCCATATCCACGTCATCATAATGTCCCACCCCCTCCTCCTCCCCTGCCAACGCGGCGTGTTGCTGATGGCCCAACCAGCCACCACGTGCAGCCTCCTGCTGCACTCGCCGCGACGCAGGTGCTGCCACCGATGACTGCTGTGTGCCTCCACCACCACCACCACCACCACCACCACCACCACCGCCACCATCAGCAGCGTTGCCAAAGCCCTGGGTAGGCGGCCGGGGCAGCAAGCCATGCTCATCCTCCTCCATCTCCAAGCCCTCCTCCTCCTCCCCATACTCACCACCACCACCACGGCCACCATGGCCACTGTAGTACTGCTCACCTCCCCCCTGCGCACCACCCACCTCCACCTCCTCTTCCTCCTCCTGCACGTGCTGCGGTTGCTGCTGCTGCCCCGCACGCAGCTGACCCCGCAGCTGCTGCTGTTGCGGTTGTTGCAGTTGTTGCTGCTGATGTGGCGCGTGCAGGTGTTGTTGCTGCGGATGGCGAGGCGGACGCAGCTGCTGCACCAACTGGCCCACCTGCTGCCACTGCGGCCCCATGCCGTCGTCACCGTCGCCAAAGCCCTCACCCTCCTCCACCTGCATGTCGTCGTGCTGTGCGTGCTGCGCTGGCGGGTGCAGGCCACCCTGCCTGCGCCGCCGCTGCTGCTGCGCACTGCCACGGCCGCCGCCGTGCCCCTCTTCCCGCTCCGCCTGCTCTTCGTCAGCCAGATCGTCCGGGTGAAGCGGCGGCAGCAACATGTGCTGATGCAGATCCGGGTACCTCCGTTGAGCTCCACCACCACCGCGCAGCGACGGCGGCCCGCGTGCTAGGGTTAGCTGCCCTACCCTCCCACTGCCACTGCCACCGCCACCCCGCTGCTGCTGCTGCTGCTGCTGGTACGCGCTGAGAGGAGGTGGACGGGCGTGCATAGGACTGCTGTTGGCGCATGACTCCTCGGGGGAGTGCGCCCTAAGGTTAGGGTTTGGGTTAGGGTTGAGGGCCGGTGCATGGTCCGCGGCCGAGGGCGGGGAGTCCTGCAGAGGAGCAGCTGCTTGGCGATCCTGGAGGCGCAGCGGGGAGGCGTCTGGGAGGCGTCCTGCTGCACCAGCAGCCGTGTGTGGAGCCTGCGCCGCTGCGCGCCATTCAGCACTCCCAGTCTCCAACACCACCTCCTCCTCTTGCTGCTGGCGCTGCACCGTTGCTGGTGCTGCTGGACGCTTGGTGGATGGCGCGGGTGAGCGTCCCACCGCGGGCGCTTCACCACCCACTCTCTCCTCCTCCTGCCGCCCCTCCTGCTGCTGCTGCTGCTCCTCTTCCGGCGCAGTGAGCAGAGGCAGCACCTCCAAGCCCTGCTGCTGATGCGGCCCACCGTTATCAGGGCTTGCGTTAGGGTCTTGCAGGTACTGCATCACCTCGTCCTCCTCCATGCGCCCCGCTACCTCAACCCTCGCCGCAGCCTCGCTCGCCACCTCCGCCACTGCACCGTTCCCAGCCGCACGTGCACCCGCAACACGCGCCGCCGCCACCACCGCTCCTCCTCCTCCTCCGCTCCGCCCAGGCCGCACAACCGCCGCCGCCCGCCCATCACTCCCCAGAGCCTCCCCAGTGGCAGCAGCAGCGCCATCCTGCGCAGGAGCCACACCCTCCTCGCCCGCCCACCCTGCAGCAACCGCCGCCGCCTCCTCCGCCCTTCTTTCCTCCGACGCCAACCGCCGCCCAACCGCCGCACCCTCCGTTGCCACCAACCGCCGCCCAACCGCCGCGCCCTCCGCCGCCGCAGCGCTTGCCTCCTCCTCCCTCCACCCATGAGGCACGCTCACTGCTGCTGCCTTTGCCGCCAACGCCGCTGCCAGCGACGTGGACGGCGAGGGAGTCGCCCGGCCCAACGTGGCCCCCCGCACCGTCGTGCAGATCACTGGCGGCCCAGACACGACCCTCCCACCACCTCCTTCCTCTTGCTGTTCCTCTCCCTCCTCCCCCTCTCCACGTGCACCCGCCGCCACATCCCCTCCCCCTCCTCCTTCCCCTCCCTGCTGTTGCCTCCCAGCAACGCCCTCCACCTCCACCTCCACCTCCACCTCCATCTCCCCTCCCGCACCCGCGTCCATTCCCGCCATGGCCAACGGCCCCATGGCCAAAGCAGGACCCTGTGTGCGGGGCGTGGTGCGGGCCGTTGCCAAAGCAGGCGAGGGTGACACGTGGTCCAGGTCCAACATGACGTCGCTGTCGCGGGGCCGCTGCCGCGCCTTCTTTTGGCGGGGCGGGAGCACCACCACGCCCAATGGCGCCTCCTCCTCGCCCTGCGGGTGGGGTTGTTAGAGTTAGGTTAGGGTTTAGCATCGGGCGGCGCCCACACTTGTCAGTGATCATGTGTCACGGGCCTAACAACCTGAACTTATAGGGATGAGCACACCAGGCGCCAGGTGTAACCCGGCCCCCCAGCAACTACTGCAGGCCCACTGCTGGCAAGCCCAAGATCACCGCCCCCTCAAACGCGCGCTCACCTGCCCCTGCTGCTGCTGCTCCAACGTGCCACCAAGCCACTGCTCCTTCTCGCCTGCTTTCTGCCCCTGCAACTGCTGCTGCTTCTGCGGCTGCAGCTGCTGCTGCGCGAGCACGGCGACAGGAGGATCCGTCGCCAGCTGCATCGCCGGCCACACGGTGCCCACATCTGGAGGCGCGTCGTCGTCACTCGGCCTGTCATACCCATGCGTGTGCCGCTGCAGCCACGCCAGCCCGCCCGCCACCGCCGCCTCCGCTGCACGCGCCTCCTTCCTACCAGCCCCTTCCTCACTACCACCACCACCAGCACCACCACCTCGCCTTGGGGTGGCAGTGAGAACGGCCTCAGCTGCACCGCCGCCACTGCTTGCCTTCCCGCCGGCCTCCCGGCGCGACGACGGCGGCCCGTTGGCCAGCGTCGCGACTCTCGTGGCCTTGCTGCCGGCGCTGACTCCCTTGTGCTTCCCGCCAGTATCACCACCACCACCACCGCCGCCATCATCGCCACCGTCCGCGCCCTTGGCAGCCGCTTGCTCAGGCTCCGACTCCTCATCAGGCGACGCTTCCCTCCGGCGCTTCCTAGACCCACCGCCACCGCCGCCGCCACCGTCCGCCTGTTTGGCCTGCTTGGCCTGCTTGCCACCTTTGCGCCCCACGGTCGCCGCATCAGCACTCCCACCAGCGCCAGCACTCCCACCACCACCAGCACTCCCAGCAGCACCACGAGCGCCACCCAGGCGCGACGGAGCAGGCAACGACCACCAACCGGCGCCACTACCACCAGCTGCACCGCCAACAGCATCGCGCCCCTGGTTCTGCCGAAGCTTGCTGGTCGGGCTACCGTTCACCTGCTGCTGCTGGGGTCGTGCCTGCCGTTGCTTGCTCTTTGCAGGGCTGCCGCCAGCACCTCCACCAGCACCTCCACCTCCACCAGCACCAGCGTTGTGGTGGTGCAGCAGCGAGGCAGCTCCGTGGGACAAGCCAGTGAGCACACTGGCCGCCTCCACCATCTCCTTGCTAACCTCGACCCGCCTCTCCTCCTCCTGCTCCTCCTCCTCCCCATCATCATCATCGCTGTTGTTGTTGGTGGTGGTGGTGGTGGTGCCCTTCCTGCCCTTGCCCTTACCCGTCCCCTTGCCGCTGCCATTGCGAAGGTCCTGGTCGCCCCGCTCACTGCCCGTGGTGGCGTCATCATCCACCACCCGGCGGAACCTACGCTGAAGCCGCTGCAAAAGCTGCTGCGGCGACACCGCGCCAGGCCGCACGCCCTCACCATCGGTCAGCTTGCTGCCGCCGCTGCCGCCTGCACCGCCCGCCTTCTTGCTACTGCCGGCGCTTGTGCCATTGACAAGCTTGATACCGCTGCCACCGCCGCTGGTGCCGTTGGTAAGCTTGATGCCGCTGCCCTTGCCGCTGCCCTTGCCATCCGCTGCTTGCTTGCTCCCACTGACGCCGCCTCTGTCGCTGGCCTCCTTGCTGCTCCCACCGCCGCTACCCTTGCCATTCACCAGCTTGATGCCGCCGCCGCTGGTGCTGCGCTTGGCAACCACCACTTTCCTCCGGCCGTCGTGCTGAGCCTGCTTTGCTTTCTGCGGCGATGCCGACGGTTGAGGAGGAGCAGCAGCGGTGGCAGGGGCGGCGGGTGCGGGTCGGGGCTGCTTGCGTGCGGGTGGGCGTAGCACTGGCAGGATGCTGTCGCTGAGTTCGGGTGAGGGAGGCGGGAGGGGAGGTGGGGCGGCGGGGGCAGGGGCAGGGGCGGCGGAGGGTGGTGGTGGGGCGGAGGGGCGGGTGGCAAAGAGGTCGGGTGGGGCAGCACTCGAGTCGCCCTTGATGCGCTGCATGGCGAGCTGCGCCGTGGTGCGCTTGGGCCTGCGGCGGTGCAGGCAGGATGGTGCACAGTAGCACACACACATAAGTCATAGTCACTAAGTCATTCACTCGGAGCACGACACAAACAGTCTGACGCTGCAATAATTGCCGCCCCACCTGCCAGCAGGAGCGGACGAAGGCTCAGGCTTGAACTGCATTGATGAAGCGCCCCCGGGTGGTGGGTCAGCAGCTTGCCGCTGCTGCTTCACGCGAGCCGCCCCCGCGAGTTGCGCCGCCGCTGCCGCTGTGGCCTTGGAACTGGGGCCCGCGTTTGCGGCCGCGGTGGTGGTTGAGGGGCCGGTGGTTTGCTGCTTCCCGTCCTCCCCTTCCACCCCGCGCCGCTGCCGCTTCTGCGCTGGCTGCTTGCTGCCATGGCGCTTGCCTGCTGCTGCCGCCGCTGCCTGCCTCTGTGGTGCCCCGCCACCACCACCCTCGTCCTCACTGCCATCATCATGGTCATCAGCAGCAGCAGTATCAGCAGCGTGTCTGTCGCCAGGCGCAGGCGTGGCGCGTGATGCTGCTGCGGCCTTGCCCCGCCGCACCCCAACCGCCTGCTGCTGCAAAGGTGTGGCTGCCGGCACCTCAGCTGCAGGTAGCTTGCCCGCTGCTGCCTTGCCGGGCGTACGCTTGCCTGCGAGCACCTTCTTGTCCTCATCGTCCCGCTGATCCTCCTGGTTGAACGATAGGGAGCGCGAGGGGCGGGCGCGCTGCTGCTGTTCCTGCTGCTGCTGCCTTCCCTTGCCTGACGACCCTCGGCGCTGCTGCTGCGGCGGCGGCGGCGGCGGCCCCTGTGCCTGCTCGTCATCATCTCCACCCACTACGGCTGCCACCGCCGCTGCCACCGCCGCCGCCACCTCTTCATCCGTCTCCGCCTCGTCCATCGCTCCCCCATCGCGGCTGCTCGGGCCCTGCCCGTTGGCGTGGGTGGTGGCTAATGCGGCGTTCTCGTCAGGTGGCAGCAGGTGCTGCTGCTCCGCGCCGGGCAGGTCGAAGGGCTGCAGCCAGGGATGCGGCCCACCCTGCAGCGCGCCAGGGCTGTCTGACATTGTGGCTTCCACCGCAGCGATGATGGCGGGGCTGAGTTTGCTGGTGCCGGCGGGCGTCTGCGCGCGTGGCGGTGCCCGCTGCAGCCGCTGCCGCTGCCGCGCTCGGGGAGCGGACTGGGGTACTGCTGCATGCTGTTTGGTGGTGCTGCTGGGTGCTGCAGCGGCGGCAGCGGTGCGTGGCGCGTGCTGAGCGTCGCCTTCGTGCGCATTGACCTCCGCCCCTGCGCCCCAAGGCACCGGAAGAGGCAGAGGCAGGTGAGCATTGCTTTGGTGCTGCTTGCTGGCTTGTTCTTGGTGGTGCTTGCGCTTCCCACCTGGCTTTGACCCTCCAGGTGTGCGCGTCGATCCGCCTGCGCGCTTCGCGGTGAACTGCAGGCCGACGACGAACTTGTTGGACGGGGCCGGCGTGCGCTTCTGCGCGTCCGGCGTGCTGGCTGGACCGCTCTCCCACCACGCCAAGCTGCTGCCAGCACTCTGCCTGCGGGGCCGATCGGCCATGCAGCTGCGCGCTCCCTGGCAGGCAAGGCGACTGCTGCCTCCTGAGGCCACTGGACTCTATCGCGGGGCTGTGTGCGCAGAGCATGGAGACGTTTCTCCGACCTTGAAATTCACCACAGCGGCTGCGCTGAGCAGAGTGGCGCTATGAAGGTGCAGAGCCAACGCCAGTGCATCCATCAGGCCATTAGCGGCCCAGCATGGGCCCCTTGCCAGCAGCGGCGGGGCGCCCGACAGCAGCGCGCCTGGCGCCAGCGTGCTCCATTCTCGGCTCACAGGTGCGTGCTGCACGCAGCAGGATCGATGCCAAGCGCTGGCTGGGTTGCGGCCTGACTTTTGCTGCCGGCCACGTGCAACGCGCAGCGTCAGTCCATCAAGTGCCGCACCGCCTGCAAAGCTTGAGCGCACTCCAGCCGCCAGGGCGGCCATCTTCACGGGCAGCTACGCCTGCATCGCCGGCCTGGCGCTCACGCTTGCGCCCGTGAGCAGCTTTGGTGCGCGCCTGGGCAGCGTGCTGTGCGGCGGTTCTGCTTCACCCAGTCCCTGTGCCACCTTTGGGGGGAGGCAAACCTTGTGCTTCCCTTGCTGCTCCCTCTCGTGCGCAGGGCTGCTGTTCGACGCGTCGCAAGTGCCCACGGCGTGGGTGCGCGTCGGTGGAATCCTGTTCGCGCTGATTGGCATGCAGGTGCGTAAACAGATATGGAGAGTGAGGACCTTGCAGCCCCACTTTCATACAGGCACGGCAGGGTGACGAGCTGGAGTGCATGGGGTTGAGAGGCGCGTGCCGCTCTCATATTCGCTACGCGTCGAGGCACCCAGCTGAGTGGCGGACTCACCTGTGCGCTCTGCACTACGTCCTGTGCTTATATTGATGGTGGTGGTGTGTGTGGCTGCAGTACCTGGGTACAGGGCTAGGAGACTCCAAGGTGGCCACTGGGGGCGCAGCGGGGCAGGCAGCCGGCGGCAAGCAGCAGGTGAGGTGGGCGCGTTACGTGGGCTCGACATGGTACGTCATGCCGGTGCCTCTTTGATGACGGTAGGTGGGTCCACCCTGTGACGAGCAGGTCCAAACGGCTGTGCTCCTGCTGCTCTCAAGTGCTCTGTGCCGTGCGCAACGTTGCGGGTGAGGAGTGCCGCCTAGGACTGCGCCGCTCCCATTGACACGTTGCGCAAGGGCATCGAGGTGCCTGGCACTTTCAGAGCTGCAGGAGCACGGCCGTCTGGATGGGCGCTTCACGGGGTGGGCCCATCCGCAGCATACAGCATGTGGCGATATGACGTAGAGCGGCCGTGATGAGTGAAGCAAGGGTGTCAAATACTGGCTTCACTGGTGTCCACGTGATCACGTCCTGCGTACAGGAACCGCGCGTGCCGCTGTACGCGCGTGCCTTCTACGCTTCCACCGTCTGGAGCCGGCTCTTCCTGTGCGCCGCCTTCGCACTGGTGGTCTGGCAGGCCCGCGCCCCGGCCAACCTGCTGTGGCTGGCGCTGCTCAACCTCTTGGGTGCGCTGGCGATGCGGGGGGCGGTGCAACGCACGGACGCCTTGCTGCTGGGCGGTGCAGGCCCAACACGGCCTGGCCAGGAGGCAGCTGCAGCGCTGGAGGAGGGACTGGACATAAACGACTGCAACCCGCTCGGCGCGCAATAAATAGTAGCTGTCGTGCTGTGTCGTGCCGTGAGTTTTCAATATTTTTTTCGTTGTTCGTGCCGGACCGACTGTACTGGACACGCTATACTATAATGCGAGTGGCCTCGCACTCTCAGCCGCGCTGCACGATCCTGCGCGCACGAGTCTTCGCGGAGTACGTGCAGATGCGACGACGACCACGACAAGGAGCAGGACGCGCGGCGCAGCACTAGGACGGCGCAGCAGCCATGGAGAATCTGGCGCTCGATGGAGTGGTCGTCAAGTATGCTCGCCAATGGCAAGCCAAGGCGCGTGGCAGGATGGACACAGGACCGCATCCTTGCGGCTCATTGCAGCAGCACGCTGTCCAACATGACATTTCCAGCACTCTCATGGTCCCGCAGGTGTTCCCCAATGGCACGGCGGCTGAGGGGGCGGAGCGGGACGCGGCGGACGACGAGGAGGGCGAGGGCGGCAAGGCCAGCGCTGTGCTCAAGGTGCAGATTCGTCACGACGGTGGTGGGCACACCTTGGTGAACGGCCTCACGCTGCCCAGGCTGCGGCCAGGTGAGCGACGGGACGTGTGCCGGATGGCGGGTGCTGTCGGGATGGGCAGTGCGCCCTTGAGAGTGCTTGTAGGGGGCAAACAGAGGGGTTGACACAGGGACATTATCTTCTTCATCGGAGGCGTGATGCAGCCAGGGAGGGGCGGAGCTCTGGGCGGTGCTCAGGGATGCGGGCGCCAGCCATGGCGCCAGTGTCCAGCGGCATGCCAGAGACCTGAATGGGACATCTGACACCCTCCAAAGGCGCCAGACGTGCAGCTGTAGCCGTCGCTGCAGCTGGCGCATCCACGTGCACACACACGCACACACGCGCAGGTGCCAAGCTGTTTGACGGTCTGCCGCCCACCTTTGCCGATCCCTTCCACCCGGCAGTGCCCCGCGGCATGGCGCTGCTGGCAGGGCGCAACCAGGACTGGTCCAACAACCTGGACGAGTGAGTGGGCCTGGGGGTTGGTGGGGCCTGCTCCTGCTCGGGCTGGGCCGCTGGGCTCAAGTAGCAGCAACCATCTGGACGAGCGAGTGGGCCTTGGTCCGTCGGGAGATAATGGGCAGGCCAGGTGCCTTTCAGCCTGGGCCAGGCAGCGC
>QAXK01003665.1:0-11797 GCA_004335735.1 Chlorella sp. KRBP | reverse complement strand
CAGCAGGCTGGAACCCTGTGAGGCGCACTGTGCCATGCTGTGCTGTGCCATGCTGTGCTGTGCCGTGCTGTGCTGTGCCGTGCTGTGCTGTGCCATGCTGTGCACCAGCGGGCTGCTGAGTGCTAGGCACTGACGAGCTGGGTGCAGCAGCAGACCCAGGTGCCCCGCCCCCACTCCCATGCTGCACTGTCTGCACAGGATGAGCCTGGAGCTGCTGGTGAGGCTGGCTTTGGTGAGTGAAGGCCTGCTGCTGCTGCTGTTGTCCGTGGTGCTGCTGTTGCTGCTGCAAGGCAAACAGGCTCTGGCGTAATGCAGACACAGCTGGCACTGCCGGCTGCTGCTGCTGCTGCTGCTGCTGCTGCTGGGCAAGGCACTGCTGCTGCATGAGCAGTTGCTGCTGTTGCTGCTGGTCTTTGTCAAATGATTGCCGCTGTGCAGTGTGTGCCTGTTGCGCCTTCTGCAGCTGTGTGATGCTCAGAACCCCGTTGCATGGCTGATCTGAGCCAGCAGCCTGTCCCCTGCTGTAGTTGTGCTGGGCATGCAGCTGTGCCATCTGTGTGTCAAGTTGCACTTGCACTGTGGGCTGTTGCTGCAGGTTCTCCTGCTGCTGCCGCATCAGCAACTGCTGCTGGAGCTGCTGCTGCTGTTTGAGGTACATAGCCGCTGTTGTGGCATCCATTTGCAGTCCTGCTGGCCACTGATGCTGCGGTGGCGCCTGCATGGCCTGCACATAGAAACCGTCCTGTGTCGCCTGCAATGCACCATTGGACAGCTGTGTGCTGTGGCCGTTGCTGTAGCTGGCACGCTGACTGGACGCGCTGCCGTTGGATGCGGCAACGTGTTGTGTGCAAAGCTCTGTGGGAGCTGCTGCTGCTGCTCCCTCGGCCAGCAGGCCGTTTCCAGCTGCTCCTGCCTGCAGGATCATAGGCAGGGCTGCAAAGGAGCCATCACCCATGCCCTGCACACCCCACAGCTCCCGTGGGCCCTCCACAAAAGCCTTTGATTGCCTGTAGGATAGGAAGCGTGATGGTGCGATGGTTCAAAGGTGCTCTGCTGACTGTGTCTGTGCCACACCAGCAGGGTCAGAAACAAGGTACTGGTGCAGCAGCGGGGTGAGCGGCAGCATCAGGCTTCACAACCTGCAGAAACCGTGCTATGAATGCTTGAAGCCGAAATCTCGGGCAACAAATGGATGCTAGCAGGACCCACATGCATGCACATCAGATTGCTGTGTGTGATCATTCCCATGCGTCAGCTGATGTCTTGTCAGCTAGGCAATGGACGCGTACAGGAAGCATAAAGACTTCCTGTTTTTTCACCTTACTGACGTTCTCCTTCCGTGTGCTGTGCTCCACACACAGCCTTGCACTGTGCAACTTGTGCAGACGTGACGGCAATGAGCGACTGGAAAACACTCTTCAGCACGCTCAGTGTTTGATGAACGCAAATCAGTGGCCCCTCAGGCAAGATGCTTTGATTGAGAGTATTTGCGAGTTCGTGTTGGTGTAGCGAGCCCCCGATAAACTGCGCAAACACCAGAAACGCACAGAGAGCACACAAAGTGTGTGCCGCACACGCGCACATGCGTGATCCTGTGCGTGCTCATCCACCCCTGTCACACCGGTGTTTGCAACAGTCATCGCTGACCAAAGCAGAACTCAAGCCATGCCCCAGGCTGCTGATACTCGAGCACGGTGCTCATCAGAAATAACGATAGAAGTGATCACACCAACAGAGTGCAGCCTGCTACGTCCCAATACTTGGTACACAGCACTCCAGTCCCTCCACTCTGGGGCTCCTGGGGGGGGGGGCGGTCAGTCCTCTGCTTTCAGGGGAGGACGGGCGTCAGGCCAACAACGTAAAGCAGGAAGCCGTGACTCGAGCATTGACCCAGCGTCACATGCGGCCCCCACTCCAGCCACCCTTGACAGCAGTTCCCTGCCGAACCTCCAACAGTGCCCCCTCTGCATCATACTCCCGCTCCACAAACAGGCAGCTGCCGGTCGCATCCAGCATATGCAGCCCTACCAGCAAGCCTCTGTGCGGCCTCGTGCTGCTGCTGTTGTTGTTGCTACTGCTGTCTCCCTCCCCAGCATCAGTGCTGTTGGCCACCATACGCAACGACACCACAGCACCCCCAGGTAACCAAAAGGAGCCCCCTGAATCATCGTCATCACTGTCTTGAGAGTCCTGGTCAAGCTGGCTATCTGGGCTAGTACTGTCGCCGTCCCCTGCTGCTGAGGTTGGCTGCTTGCTGCCGCTGACTGCTGGTGCGGCACTGCTGGTCAGACTGGGCACATGCCAGTGTTGGCGCTCCTCCCTACTGCTGTAGAGCACCACAGTCTCATCCTGCAGCACACCAGCACATGACAAAACAAATCAGGCAGTGTTCTCGTGCTCCCCACTGCGTGTGTCTCACAAGGCTAGGCTAGCCACACCCCATCAACTGTGCATGCTGACCCCAAGTGTCCTCAACACCCAGCACATCCAACAGCAGGCCACACGATGCCTGCTGTCACCCTCAACACTGCCCGCAAATGTCGCACACGCTGCGCCGTCTGCTCTATCACACAAGTGCCTGCTGCTCAGCGCAATCACACTAGCTCTATCACACTAGTGCCAGCTGCTCAGCGCAATCGCCAATCAGTGACAGCCACGGCCGCTGCTCCGCTGCTCCTGACCTCAACAGGCAGTGCATGGTGTCCATGGCGCGCACCTGCAGTGTGTTTGGGTTCTCCTCGACAGCCAGGTTTGCTGCCAGGACAAACACATTCCAGGTCCCGGACAGGTCTGTGGGCTGCGGCCTGGACAGCTGCGTCACAGGGACCTCAAAGCTGTGTACAGGCAGCAGCGCCAGCCGCTTGCTGCTGCCGTTGCTGCTGGTGCTGTCGGCAGTGCCATACCAGTACTCCTTGTACAGCAGCAGCCTTGCAACCTGGAGCACACAGGCAACACAGGCATCACTGCGTCAGGCGCTGCATGCATTGGACACAGTATCAATGGGTATGCTTGGTGCGGAGCAAGGGGGAGCAGCAGCAGCAGAGGCGGCAGCAGCACCCGCGACGACCACAGTAGCAGCAGCAGAGGCGGCAGCAGCCACAGCCCCTGGAGCTCTTCGCACACACTCACCTCGATGTCCAGCTCTTGCCTGCTGTGTATAAGACTGTTGACTGTATGCCTGCCTGCTCTACTTGCACATAATCATTAGCAACCCACCTCGATGTCCAGCTCCTGCCCGGGCGGCCTCCTGACCTTGAGAGTGGCTACCAGCCTCAGCCGCTTGTCCCCAGCAGCCACCAGCGCCTGCTCTATCAGCACTGTGCTGAACGGCAGGCAGGACAGCGGGACCTGGGGCTCACCCTCGCCACCGCTTGCCCCGTCCGCCACATCAGCGTCAGCACCCGCTGCTGTGGCATCCTCGAGGGCGGCATAGTACTCTGCTACTGCTTCCTCGTCTGCCTCCGGGACCTCTATGAGCTCGGGGCCCAGAGAGTAGGAGCCTCCGTTGAACACCACGCTGCCGTTGGTGTTGTACGCGATAGCTTCTAGCTCATCATCCTGCGCTGCATCTGAAGAGCCTGCTGCTGCTGATGATGATGATTCTGGGGAGGTGCTGGGGCTGTCTGCTGCTGCAGCTGCCGCTGCTGCTGCAGGTGACACGCCCCCTATGAGACTGCTGATGCTGGCAGAGCGTAGCGTCGATCGAACCAACAAGTCCAGCGTCTCACCGGTAGCACCCTGCTCTTGGTCCTGCTGCTGCTGTCGAGACACAACACTGCTGCTGCTGCTGCTGTCGACATCATCGTCGGTGCTGTCTGCTGCATCTGCGGGGACAGCCTGTCGCTCCTCACTCACTCTGCAGAAGGCATGTGTGAGGTAGGCACCCGACTCATCAGCCCACACCGGCTCAGGATCACCTGCAGCAGTAGCAGCAACACCAGCAGCAACACCAGCAGCAGCAGCAGTGGAGGAGGCAGCGGCAGCGACAGCAGTAGCAGTACATGCCAATTTGAGTGAGCATTGCATCACCCTGCACCTCAAAGGTCCCTGTTGTTCCGTGTGAGATCAGCCGGCCTGTTGTTGCATGTGTTGTCAGACAAAGCTGCCTGGCCAGAGAGTTTGACCTGCACATGTTGACCACAACAGCATACAACCGTCTGCTGCTCCCAAGGTTGGCCAACGGCTTGCTGTGTGTAAACCACCGCTTGCTAGCTTCCTGAAGGAGGCTGCAACCCTTCATGGGGAAGCGTAAAGTGCAGGGTTTTAGCCACAGCCTGCAGGTTCAAGTCTAAGAGTGCTACCGCACCTCCCCAGGGTGTGTATGCGCTGTACTGGCCCAGCCACTCGCCCTCACTGTGTCCAGTGAAGGTACCCCACAAGGGGGCAGCAGCAGACTCCCAGGGCGACAGCTCATCCTGCAGGTGCAGCCCCGCAGACATGCAGCGCAGTGGGGATACTGCATGGCTGAGAACGCTGTGTGGGTTTGGTTGTGGGAGGAAAGGAAGGGTGTAGTTCGGAGTGGCTGGGTTGTTGAACAGGTGTGCCGGCACAGCAGGATGTTTGTTGCAATTTGTGGAGGGGCCCAGAGAATCTCTGGTGCTGGGAACACAGGTCAATTGCAAGCATAAGCATTTGCGCCAGCATCAGCACTCACACGTGGGCTGTGCAAGGCGGACGGCAGTTGCAAAGGACTGAAAGTGCACAGCCCAGCCAGCTTACCAGCAGCTTTGGTGTCAGGGGCGGTGTGATTTTGTACACGGGTGTTGCTGGCTTGACCTGTGCTTGTGGACCAAACCCTTGGCCGCTGGTGCTGTTCTTGGGTTTTTTCTGGGCATCACGTCCACCTTTGCTGCTGCTTTTGCTGCTTGGCTTGGCTTTTTTGCTACTGCCTGATGACTTCCCCTTTGGTTGCCCGCTGCTGCCAGAGCCACTGCTGCGTTTGTCTGGCTGGCTGCCCCAGGGGCTATCCTTGGCCGCAAAAACTGCGAACAACAGCACCAAAGAGGTTTTTTATGTGACTTGCGACGTGACAGCAAGCATGCAGCGGTGCATGCACAATACCACTCGCACACCTGGCAGATGAGGTGATCTGCTGCTGTTGAGAGGTGGCTGGCGTCTCGGCACCAGCAGGCCCACAGGATTGCTAAGTAACAACATCACTGTAAGTAAAAGGTTATCTATACTGACATGGTGTCTGTAGGCAGTCTACTTGCTACGAGTGGCGAAGACGGATGGTCCTGCAGTGCTACGAGTGCATCATCACGATGTGACTGGTTTTGCACTGCTGTCATGTGCTTGGGGCTTGCCCTTTGGTGATGCCGTTTTGCGTACTTATCATGGGGGGTTCAGAGCAGCGGTCTCAACAGCAGGGTCTGCACCAGCAGTACTGCATGCAGTACACAGAGCAGTTGTGTCACTCCTCCTTGTTCGTCTCACAATACCACTGGTGGTTCCTGGATTATGGACAGACAGCATTGAATATCTAATGGGTCCCCTGGAACGCCCAGTATGAAGCAATGGTTACAAACCACACATGTGCAGGCTCAACCTGCAAAACTGCCTCAGGGACCATGTACAGCACTACCAGCGTGGCATAACCCCAGTTGCTACCCAGCAATGAATGCAGAGGCTGAAGCAGTCCTCCCTCTGATGGTCACAACCTACTCTCTCCTGAACACCACTGAACAACACAGCTGAGAGCTGAGAGGGCGAGGTGGCATGCAGGTGGCTGGCCTGCCTGGTCACCAGGCAACAACAGCAACCAAAAACCTCAACTGGAGTTGTCAATATCGCATCCATCTATGCCCGTGCAGCACGTTGGCTACCAGCACAGCCACCCTGCTTCTGTACATACAGCTACGCTGCAAGCCATCCTGCCACCCCTGGGGTCTCAAGTTGGGTCAGTGCTGAGCTGGAGCATGCCGTTCAGCAGTGGAGGTATCCATAGGGATGCACCCCTGTCAGTGTCAAACGCTGCAGTCACACGAAGGCAGTGCCGGGACACCAAGCACAGGCTTGGTGCTGCAGCACAGATGGCAGCTGACTCAGCTGACTGAGTACATAGGCAGTACAACTGCTGTACATGCATGGCGGTACAACTGCCTGATTGGTCACATCGCAGTACAACTGCGTTGGATGCCTGGCAGTGCGTAGTGTGTACAGCTGCACTGGATGCATTGGCAGGGCAGCACAGCACAATGCAGGAGGGACACAGCTCAAGAGGCTGAGCACCAGCTGCTTGCAACGTGGGACACAACTGACAGACAGCAGTAGATGCCCCTGCCTACCTGGCTCAGTGACTGTCCCACCAGAACGATGCACAAAACCATGTACAAACACCCCGTGCTGACAGCAACAGCGACACAGCAGGGATCGAAGTGATCCACAAGGTCCGGCCCAGCCACAACCGCCCCAGACTTGTTTACATGCACGGCCGCAACCTGCACATGTCTTGCGCTCCGGCTGCACAACCAGCTCTAGCAGAGTTGTAAAAGCTACTGTACCTGTGTGCATGCGTACAGGCAGGCACTGCACACATGCTTGTCAATCCACCCCGTGTTAACCCTGAAACCAATGCACCTTTATGGTACGCAGAACTAATATAAAAAGACCCTGCTTGCTTCAAAGCAATGCCACAGCTGTGTGTGACAAAGAGATCACTGGGGTTCAGCAGTAAAGCATGGCTCTGCTTGACAGCAGCAATAGAACCCCAAGTGCTGTCCACAACAACAGAGCGCTTCAAGTGCAGGAGTCCTGCACAAAGCCAGCACACCGTAGTGACTACACACTGGGCTGGAGGCTTGCCATGGCCAGGCCAGCCAATGTGGGCTGATTCATATAACATCACCCTGCCATGGCCCTGCACCCTGGACTAGTACAGATAGGCCGGACATGCCCACACCCCTGCTGGTGTCTGCTGCAACCTGCACAAGAAGGAAGCTGCATGCATTGCAGGATTGGCAACAGGAGGGCATGTCTGTCCCCCCCCACCACCGCTGACAAAAACATGAGCGAAATGTTGAAAAGACACGACAACGCTGCTGCTGGCAATGTAAGGCACGCTGGTGGACTGCCTCACAGCATGAAAAGAGTCCGTTCAAGTATGATAGCGTGAACGTGTGGCAGCCGGTATCAAAGGGAAGGCGTGTGATGCAAACACCATCATCTGTACATGCTTACGCTCCCTCATACCACCCTGGTTTCAGGTAGGCAAGCGTCACACCATGCTGGCAAGTGTGACCAACCCGCCAGTAGGCCAAAGGTCACTGAAGGGCTGCACCGGCCCACACAGCACAGCACAGCACAGCACAGCCTGGCATGCCAGAAAGACGCATGCCAGGGACACGGCATGCCAGCCAGGCGCCGCAGCACGCCGCAGCACGCCGCAGCACGCCACAGCACAGCGGCAGCAGACCTTGCCTGCCTACAGAGGAGGCAGGGGGCCCCTGCACTGTGGGCACTCGGCCTTGACCTCCATCCAGCTTGTGAGGCACTCGGGGTGGAAAAAGTGACCACAGGGTGTGACAAAGCGCTCACTCAGTGGCAGCAGCCTCACTCCCGCCATGCAGATGACACACTCAATGACGCCGTCGCCGGTGAAGGCGTCATACCCCTCCTCCACATCATGGAGTGGGTCCTCTGGCCCCGTGGCCCCACCTAGTGGGCTGCTGTTTGTACTGCGGGGGGTGCATGTACCGCCGCTCCAGCCGCCGCTGCTGCCAGGCCTGCAGTTGCAGCAGCTCTGGCAGTGCGACCGGCTGGTGAGCTCCAGCGAGGATTTGGCGGGCAGGGACAGCACCAGCTGCTGCTGGTGTGGCACAATCTCCTGCTGGCTGTAGCTCTGAAGCTGGGCCTCGCTGCTGATGGATCGTGTGATGACGCCGCTGCTTTCAAAGGCTCCAGGGGCGTGAAGGCCCTGAGGAGGCCCCTGCTGCCTCTGGTCCCGTGAGGAGGCAGTGTCCTGCTGTGCTGTTTGCCTGCTGGGCCACCTGCTGATGCTGCTGCGCAGTGTTGCAAGGGCCGGGGCGTCCCGTGTGCTGCTGCTGGTGTTGCAGAAGCTGTTGCAGCTGCTGATGTTCAGCTTGCCGCCACAGTTGCTGCACGGGAGGGCCTGGGGTTCGCCACCCCTGCCAGCCTCAGCAGCAACCTGCTGCAGCAGCGCTTGCTGGGGTGCACTGGTGGCTGTCTGGAGGCCCCTGAGGTTGCTGCTGCTGCTGCTGCTGCCGCCTGCCGACCTGCTGGTGACCGCAACAAGGGGTGTCTCGGTTGCCAGCACAGCCCTGTTTGTCCTCAGCACAGCACTCCCTACGATCCCTGCCACACCCGCACCAGCAGCAGAGGACTGCCGGCGGGGCGAGAACCTGATTGTGCAGGAGTTGCCGCCGTTGCCGTAGCTCTCCTGCAGAATGTATCGCCTGCTGCTGCACATGTGGCATGTGCCGGGCACGCCTGAGCAGCAGCAGGTCATGTGGCCGCTGCCGCCACCTGCTGGCTGCTCAAACACAGCAGGTGGTGTGAGCGACTGGGTGGTGGGGTCAAAGGCAACACAGGCGGCTGCCTTTGCTGCTGCGGCCGCCTCTGCTGCGGCTTCCTTGAACTGCCAAGGGACCTGCAGTACACCATATACACACACAGACAGGCGAAGTGATGCCTTGCATTCAACGCCACCTCTAACAGTCCCAGCCAGAAGTCATCCAGACAGACAGCGGCACTATGAGCCCAGTGATCACACCTCAAGTGCTGTTCACTTCAAGCAAGCCCACGCCACCATCTGCATGCAAGTATCTGCCGTGCATGCAGCACAGACACAACTTGCACTCCACACAATACCTCCAGTCATGGCCCACTAGGCCCAGCACACCACCCCACTGCCTTTCATACCTCAATACGGTGGTAGTTGTAGCGCACAGGAGCCCATGAGGCTGGCAGGATGATGTGCGGGTGTGTGCAGTGCTGCAGCAGCAGCACAGCTACCTGCAGCCCCACCCAGGCTAGCAACGCAGCAGCCAGCCAGGGCTGTGGGGTTAGCTGCAGGAGGTTCAGCGGGCAGCACAGGAGGTAGACAGGCAACAGTAGCCGCGCCGCTGTGCTGACCAGGATGTAACCGGGCTGCAGGGGCTGCCGTGCTGTGTTGATGATGTTGTGCCAGATCTGTGGCACCCAGAAGCTGAAAGCTGCCAGCAGCAGCAGGGGTAGCTGGGAGGTCATGAACCATGACAAGACAGTGGCTGCAGGAGGGAAGGGGTGACGACAACACAACACACATTCAGTTGGTTCAGGAAACGGAATTGATGGTGGCATGCTAGCGGGAAAGGGGCTTGTTCAACACAAACAACATCCATGCTGCTGGCAGGTCTGATAGCATGCAGAATTGACACAGGTGTGGAGTTGCAGTCCATCAGAACAGCATCAACACAAGCCTAGCACGTAGGCCCGCCCAAGCAGCACCAGCAGGTGATTGTTTTGAAACCGCAGGCTCCACCTGTCGACCCTACCTGACAGCAGCACCAGGTAGAAGCGGATGTACAGCATCAGCAAGCTGCGGCCCATCACCAGCTGCTCAATGCCAAGCACCGCGCTGTCAAACAGCCCCACACTGCCCCGCCCACCGCTGAACCACAGCCGTATCCTGCCTGCAGCCTGCCGCGCAGCCCCCACCATCACCAGCACAGGCAGCAGCCACAGGCTGAGGAAGACATTAGCCCTATAGGGGCCCATATGGGACCCAACAGCAAGCCACTGGGGTGTAGGGGGGGCTGTGGCACCCCCTGACTGTGATGTACGGCCGCCAGCAGTACTGCCTGCCGCTGTCCTGCCTGCCTGGGCAGTACCTGTACCGCTGTCCTGCACAGCAGTGCCGTCTGACGCATCTGCGGTGTGCTGACGCATGTAGCGCCGCTGCTGGTGGTGGTGGTGGTCGTGTGCGCGCCAGACGTGCAGCAGCAGGGTCATGTCTGCTCCTGCAAACAGCGCAAACTGGGCTGCCGCGACCACCAGGAGGGGCATGCTGATGTCAGGGGATGACATTGAGGCAGCCAGATGGGCCATGCTGAGGAAGGCATCTATCTGGGCGCCAGCGCTGCAGCAGCACAGCACAGGCACAGCACAGGCACATGATGACACCTGTCAGCACCTTGTGTTTGCTTGGCTCACGATATACATGGTGTCCAAGTAGAGTGTGGACAGCAGTAGGCGCGCAAAAATCACATGTACTGCGCAGGCAAGGCTGTGGCAATCATGCCATTGTAAGTGCAGCCATGTGTGTAGTCTGACATGCAGACATATGTTCCGGTTTGCAGGTGGGAAGAGTTTGGGAAGGAGTGGTTTGCAGCACAGACATCGCACAGCAACACAGCACGCCAGCACATGCAGGTGACCCTACCCCAAACCCCAAACCCCTACCCCAAACCTCGCTTTCCACGCATACACACAAGTTGCAATAACATTATCAACACACTCCACTCCCTCTTCCCTCTGACCCAAGTCACTCACCACACCCCCACCAGGGACACCCTGAGGGCGACCGCAGAGCTGCGGGTCACGACCGCCGCCTGCCTGCGCAGCAGCAGCACCTGCACCAGGCACATCAGTAGGGCCAGGAGTGCATACCACAGGGCCTGGACCTCAAGCCCACCAGGGGGCAGGGCCACTGCACTCAGAGCCCAGCGGGCCTGGCAATTGTCGCTGATTAGTAATCCCTGGATGTACAGCCGCGGCTGCTGCTGCTGCTGCCTGCTGCTGCCACTGCTGCCACCGCTGGCATATGCGAAGCTGCTGCTGCTGCTTCCGCCGCCGTTTTGCAGGGTGCTGGACAGCAGCTGCTGCTGGCAGACAGGCGTGTCCCGCTGCTTGGGGTGGGAGCAAGGCAGGAGCCACGCGTCAAAGATGCTTCGGACACCATACCGGCTGCTGCTGTCGACACCTTGGGGTGCCTCTGCTGCAGCTGCTGCTGTTGTATCTGCAACCGTGCTGGAAGGAGCAGCAGCAACTGCTGCAGGTGCTGCCGCAGCAGCAGCATACCCCTGAGGCCCTTGCTCAATCAAGCTGCGGTAGCTCTGCTGCTGCCAGTTTCCGCCGGCAGCAGCAGTGGCACCTGCAAGCATGGTTGCGTCATCTTCAGGGAAGTCCCTGACCTTCAGCGCCCTCACAGCTCCCTGTACTGACCCCATTTGTGCCTGGTACTGCCTCGGTAGGGCTGCTATCGCAGCTGCTGCATTCCTCGCGGCCTGCGCTGCAGCAACTGCTGCTGAAGCTACCGCCTCTGCTTCTGCAGCTGCTGCTGCATACCCCGCCTCATACCCTGCTGCATAGTCTGCATCAGCTGCTGCCGCTACTTCGTATTCGTCCAGGATACCAATGCTTGGGCTGCCAGGGGGTGATATGGGTATCTGCAGAACTGTGTTGCTGAGTTCAGGGGGCAGGACCTCCATTGCTGACCTCCTGCCGGGTGCCAGTGGGTACAGCGCAGCTTCATACACCTCCTCCTCTTCATCTTGCTGCTGCTGCTGCTGTTGCTGCTGGTTGTGCTGCTGTGGCTTCTGTTGCAGCTGGTGGTGATATGCAGGACCCTGTGCTGCAAGCACCCCCTCCTGCTGGTCCTCCTCTGCTGCTTGTGCTGCAAAGTGCTGCTGCCAGTGAACATTCCAGGAAGCTTTGCTGCTGGCTGGGTGTGTACTGTGCCCAGGGTTGGGCGCAACATATGCTGTTGCTGCACCCTGGGGCTGTTGTTGCTGCTGCTGCTGCTGCTGGTGGTGGTGGTGGTGGTGGTGTTGGTGCTGCTGCTGCTGCTGCTGTTGGT
>QAXK01003660.1:0-20428 GCA_004335735.1 Chlorella sp. KRBP | reverse complement strand
CCCACACGAGGTTAAACCACTTTGCAGTGGTGGGCAGGTCACCCTGCCCAGCAGAATTGGTGAACCACAGGTGTACCTTCGGAGTGCGGGGTGCAGAGAGCAAATGCATGTAGTGCTGGGCACTATGTTGCAGCCCACACAATGGTCACGTGCTAGGTGTGCCTCGCACCTGACTTGAAGCCGCCAATGTCTGACAGTCCAGATGAGGTGGCGCTCATGTCTGTCTTTTTCTGTGGTCTTTTTCTGCTGTGTTGCACAGGCGTAGGTCAGCAGGACCTCACAACCAGCAATGCAGCTGTGGTCAGCTGCATGGCAGATGTCCTGTCCTGGCTGCAGCAGGCAGCAGCAGCACAGCCGGACGCACAGCTCCAGGTGTTGGTCACTGGCAGCTTATACCTTGTAGGAGACTGCCTGGCAGGTCTGCAGCAGCAGCCCTCTTGAGCACAGACAGGCAGCCACTGCGAGGCAAGACATGGCCTGAGCACAACCACGCTGCCAACCCAGCAGTGCTTGTGTGGCACCTGCTTGCAGCAATGCCTGGTTGCAGTCATACTACACACAGTCCATGCCAGGATAGTATTAACGACAACAATAACAGGTGACCGCAGCACGTGTATGTACACATCCCCACCTGCAGAGGTGCAGCACAGGCCTCGTGTTGAAAGCAGGCGCATCCACATATGACCCGCCTTGATGTGCTGCTCAGGGGCAGAGGCACTGTTGGTGCTCGCCACCAAAGCTTGTACTATGCTGTGGCGATTGCCACCTGCCCACACCATGACAGTAACCCCACCCCCAGCCAGAAGAACCCCAGCACACCCAGAACTGCTCATGAGTGATCCCTCAGGGCCTGGCCATGTTGCGTATACACTTACACAAGGGCATGTAGGAATAGAGAGTAACTGTTGTAAGCAGCAAGTTGTTTGGCTGCAGCAGTCCAGCGTCTGCGTTCTGGCAGAGAGTTCCTGGTTGCCCCTGCAATTATGCAAAAGGGTCCTGCTAGCAGTGACAGACCGTGACTGTCACGCTTCCAAGACAGCGCATCCCAATGCGCATGTACACGCACCTATGCAGACTGATGGTTGGGTTATATTGCGCCGTTGTGCGTGTCACTTGCAGCGCTGTCTGCAGTCGAGTTGGACTCTAGATCACCAACACCCCGATCTGCATGCACACCAGCCACACAGCAGCGAGCGCTGTAGCTCAGTGGACCAGCAGACACGTATACTGTGGTAAGTATACCCTTTTGAATTGCATCACAAGGCTTCACGGCGTAGCTGCAAGGGGCCTGTCTCTCAGGCACTCACAGCACAACAAGCCCAGCACACGCTCACTTGGCACAGCAGCAGCAACAGGCCCAGCAATGGCGGCAGCAGGCGCAGCACCGGAGCAAATTACTTCCAATAAATGCTGTGGAGGGTACAACAAGAGGTGGGTGCCTGTGAGCACGGACAACTAGCTGACTGCCAGGCCAGCATGCAATGCAAGCACAGCGCATTGCAATGGGGGCAGCATACTGGTGCCATTCATCCTGAGGCAGCATCACGCAGATGTAGAGCCTGAGGCCTCCAATTCAGGCTCAGTTGCCCTGTGCTGTGCATCACTCATTAATCGCACAGGGCAGGGGCAGGCTTGCTGCTGCTACACATGCAGTTGACCCCAATCCCACTGGTGTTTGTTCCAGGTGCTGTATGCCGGCAGTCAACCACAACGTAGCATGCCTAATGCACAGATCTTCTGACAACTTTTTCTGTGATGCTGTGTCTGCCTGTCTGTCCCCCAGGTTCAAGCACACCAGCAGCTCCCTGGGCTGTGACATGAACTTCACAATCTTCTTCCCAGCAGGCGCAGAGGACAGCAGCAGCCAGGGCAAGGTCCCCATCTTGTACTACCTCAGTGGGCTCACATGCAGTGACGAGAACGTCATACAGAAGGCAGGAGCGCAGAAGGCATGTGCCAAGCACGGCATCGCCTTTGTGGCACCTGACACCTCCCCCAGGTGTGAGAGCTAGTCGTGTGCATGGCCCTTGCTGTCAACTGTGACTGAGAATCCATGCCTCAGATGCATGTGTGCAATTGGTGTTTGAGACGGCATTGCTCAAGCCCTCTTCTAGCATGCTGCCAGAGCACCAGACATCTGCAGCCAGCCAGTTTTGCATCACCATGTCAACCATAGTGACAAGAGTTGGTTGCTGCAGCCCACTGCCTTGATGCTGCGCAGTGGACCACAGCAGTGCTGAGTCCAAATGTGTTGGGCAGCGAGCAGCGGCATTGTCGTGCAGTTTGCAGCGCTGCGGCCCGCCATCCTGTTGCCTTTGTGTGACTGACTTGACCAACTGACTCGTGTGACTGGTGTGACAAACGTGCAGGGGGCTGAATGTGGAGGGCGAGGCAGACAGCTGGGACTTTGGTGTGGGAGCAGGCTTCTACATCAACGCAACAGTGGACAAGTGGAAGAACTGGCGCATGTACGACTACATCACTAAGGTGCAGTAGACAGGCACTCTGAAGCGTGCATGGGCAAGTGAACATGAGTAGCGCGCTGGGGTGCTGCACCTGCTACGTACAACTTACCTTATGGTGCTGGCATGGCTTGTGACGATTTCCTGCCAGCACTTACGACACGATGTATACATCAACAGGTGTGAAGCTGCTCTGTACACAATCATGTGTGCTTTCAGCCAGGCGTGCATGCACGGGTCCTCCAGCAGCTTGATGTTGACGGCAGGACCATGCCAGCGTGGTAAACTGAGCAGCAGCAGCAGCAGACGCAGGAATGTGGCGTGTCTGGGGTCTTGTGTGCCCTCGCATGCTCAACTTCTGGTGTGCGCTTGTGGTGTCTTGTGCCTCTGCAGGAGCTGCCAGCCTTGATTGCAGCCCACTTCCCTCAGCTGGACACCAGCAATGCCAGCATCACAGGGCACAGCATGGGGGGCCATGGTGCACTCACCATCGCCCTGAAGAACCCAGGGGTGTTCAAGAGCCTGAGTGCGTTTGCGCCCATCTGCAACCCCTGCAACGTACCCTGGGGCACCAAGGCGTTCACAGGCTACTTTGGTGAGCATGTGCTGACGTCTTGCCAGTCAGTGGAAGCGTCATAGACAACACCCAGACTGCTTGTGGATAGCGTGAACTTGAGCGTCATGTGATGCTCAACTTCATGACTGGAGTGTGCACAGCCGAGTCTGTGACGATGTGTCGTACCGTGCTTGGTAAGACGGCTGGTAGTCAGTCTGATAAGCGGCATTTGAAGCAGCTGTACCCTTTGCTTCACGTGTCCTGCAGGGGAGGCCAACAAGGACTTGTGGAGGGCGCATGACGCCACAGAGTTGGTCAAGGCCTACAGCGGCCCAGCACTGCCCACCCTCATCGACACAGGCACTGCTGACAACTTCCTGGAGAGGGAGGTGAGGACAGATTGAGACGCACGGTACTGTCGTGCAATGCACCAACAGCAGTTACCTTGGTGGCATGGTGGCAGCAAGCCTTTCATCCTGGTCAGACTGTTTTTGTGGGGTTCAGGTCACTGCAGTCTGGCAGCTGGTGTGGCGCTAGTGCTTTTCTGCTGGCTCTGCTTTGCTGGCAGCTGAGTTCCTGTGCATTGCGGCAGCACACACTCTCTGGTGTCTTCAGTGGGAGTGTCAGCGTGGTCAGCCATAAGGCAGGACTTCACAACAGCTTTGTGTGTATGCAGAGAGAAGACTGCCATGTGCACAACGAACACAAGTTGCGGTGTTGTTGCGGTAAACAGCAATTGGATACAACAGACTGTGCTGCTTTGTGCTGCGCTGCTGATTCGTGTGTGTTGCTGTCTGCATCCTGTGCCCACAGCTGAAACCAGACGCATTCGAGGCAGCAGCAAAGGCGGCAGGGTTCCCAGTCACGATGCGCATGCAGGAGGGATATGACCACTCCTACTTCTTCATGGCGACTTTCATGGAGGAGCATGTGGACTTCCATGCAAAGCACCTGAAAGCCTAGAAGCCCCCTTGGTCATGCGAGCATGGTTTGCTGGGATCAGAAGGGTTGATGTTGTGTAACTGCGCTATCCTCACAGCTGCTCATGCGTTGACACACGGCTCTCATGCCTCTCTAGTAAGGGATAAATGGCACAGCATGTATAGGCGTTCACGCTTGCTAGTCTCATACATCACCTGCACTTAGCATCCCTTCTGGTGCTCTTAATTGCCTTGTGTCTAAGCATTAAACTGCCAGCCTGGCATGGGTCCACTGACAGGGGTGCAAGTAGAGTGCACTAACCGTCAGCAGCCAGCGCCAATGGCACAGGTGCAGAGTGCTGAAGGCCTTAGCGACACAGACTTGGTTCAGAGCTATAAGAACAACAGGTGACAAGAGGCTGTCTTGTCTGGACACACCTTGGTCAACATTCAGGATGAAATCCTGACGTGGAGATCGTGGTGGTATGCTGCCTGAACGTCGAGCCCCTGTAAATGTCAAGGAAAAATGGTGTAGGTTTAGTTACGAGGCATGTGGAAGTCTATACACAGCATGATTTGCAGCAACTTGGTCTCGGAACTCGGAACTCCGCCTCGGCACACAACCAGCCATTGTTGCGGGATTGGCTAAGGTGTGACAACCAGTGAGCATAGTCATATCATTTCTGAGTTTTTGTCAAGGAAATTACATGCAGGCTCCTGGCCACTAGTGCTGACATGTCCAGCAGCAGCAGAGATCAGGGGTGGTCAGCTCCGCCGGAGGGTATCCTGCTGCGCATACTGTCGCTTTTGGATCAATTCGATAGGGCAAGCGCAGGGTTCGTGAACTCTCACTGGTCCAAGGCAGCAGTTGCTGCCACCAAGCACATACGCCTTGCACCCAGGCTCAGGAGAACAGCACACTGCACCAGTACCTCGGCAGGCATGGACAGCACGTCACTTCTCTTCACTCCAGAACTATCAGGGTCAGGAATGTTGCTGTGATTCAGGCGTTTCTACTCAATCAGCTGCCCTGTCCAAACCTGCTGGAGCTGGACTTTGAGGGAGTGGGTGTGCAGCTGCTGCCGTCTGACGGCGCACCGCACCTGCTGCAGGCAGCTACAGCCCTCACCCGCCTCAGCTTCGACCTCTCAGGCGAGGTGCCGCTATTTGGGCCATCACTCGCAGTGTTGGCAGACGTGCCGCAGCTACGGAGCCTGCAGGTGTCCATCAGCAGGCGCGAGACAGAGCCAGACCCACCAGACGAAGCCCAAGACGCTATGGATGGTGCTGTGCTGGTGAACCTGCCACACCTTACTCAACTCAAGCTGGCAGGCCACTTACGTATCACGACTTTGCGTCACATCAGCTGTCTAACAGTGTTGCGGGAGCTGCAGATCAAGTTGGACTATCCCGTTGCAGAAGCAGCCAACAGCAGAGCACCACAGCAGCACAGCCAGCAGCACCAGCCGCAGCCGCAGCCGCAGCCACAACTGCAGCACCTCACAAGGCTGCAGCTGGGGGCGCCAGGGCTGCTCATCAACAGCCAAGCATACCCATGGCTGGCGCAGCTGCCGTTGCTGCTGGAGGCCGAGTTCACCAGTGGGGGTTTGGAGCCACAGCTCATGAGCGCAGCCCCGCTGCTCACCAAACTTGAGTTTCCTTGGACCCAGAGGTCTTTCATTATTGCTGGGGGCTCGTCTGGCCTGCAGATATTCCTCAGCAGTCTGCGCAGCCTGCCTCGGCTCAAGGTCTGTGACCTCCGACTATTTGCCGCGATTCTGTCTCCAGTTGCGTGCAGCTGCTGCCTATCACTTGGCAGCAACCTCTTGCAAGTGCATCTGTCAGGCCTGAAGGTCCCGCAGGGTGGCTGGCAGCACGCCTTCCCAGCCGGTGTGCAGCTGGGGTTGACCTCATTGGAGCTGACGGACATGACAGATGTGAGGGGCGAGCTGGTCAACTCAGAGGACCTGCAGCGCCTGGTGCAGTGCTGCCCACACCTCAGACACCTCAGCTTGGAACAAGGTGCCTATCGAGCTATCGAGCTGCAGCCCCTGACTCAGCTGTCAGGCCTGTCAGCCCTCATCCTGGTTGGGTTCCTGCACGATGCTGATGCCCCTCATCGTGCTGCTGTGTGGACTCAGGCAGTAAGTCGTTTGTCACAGCTGCCTGCCCTGCCTGGAGTTCCAACCCCCCAACGTCATGTCACGACTTGAGATGCTGCAGTTGACGGTGCTGACGCCTGACCTGGCTGCACATGAATCTGTACGAAGATAGCGAGCAGCTGCTGCTTGATGAGGTGAGCACTCACTACTGCTTGTTACTGGTGCTGAACACACCCCTCACAAGTCTACTGCGGGTATCGTATCACAGCGGTGGTGCCTCACACACTATAAGGCATAAACTCTTGGCATATCCAGACTTTCTGCGGTGCCTGTGTGTGCACTTGTGGCACAACAAGGAGCAGTCACTGTGACAGTGCCAGACATGCACTTGGCAGCCATACTAGGGCCCCCGACGCCCCCGACGAACTGGCTTCACCCATGTCAAGAACACTTCTTAGCCCGCATCTGGTCATGCATCGTACGTGGGCTATGCTTCCTATCTTCTGCATGGTCCTTCATTGCTACCATGCTTTCAACCCATCACGTCGAGTGTGTGTCAGGCTCCACAGGTGCTGGAATGACTGAAGAGGTCCCTTCATTGGGTTCTCTAGCCACAAATACGCATTGGCCATGCGGGACGCTTGCTGCTTTGACACTGCAGGGCCCCCCAGATGGTGAGGTCTGGTATCAGCTGCTGCTGGCGAGCCTTGACGACAATTCCTGCAGGGATGTGTTGCTGAAGCAGGAGGCAGCAGTGCGCCAGCAGCTGCAGGAGGGGGGTCAGGACCCTAAGCCAGTGCAGCTTGCTTTGCAGGAGGCGCAAGCTCGTGCACACTTGTCGAGAGTGCAGCGCAGGCTTGAAAGGCAGTTGAAAACCTCCACACGCAAGTACCTCTGGGGAAGGCGGCATTGATTGCTTTGCAACAGCTTACAGCAGTTGGCAGGCAAGGGGTTGCAGGGCGAGGGTTTCACATGTGTACAAGAGGACGCTCGAGTGTTGCAGGGCAATGAACATGGCCTGATGCAAGACTTGCAGTATCATGTTCTGTTGCGTCCTGTCAATCTAGGTTTCGTTGCCAGTCGCACCCCAACAGGCCCGATTCCTGACCACACGTAAGACCAGGTTACATCCCCGAAAAGTTACAGCCCCCCACCACACCCTCTAAAGTAAGCCCCTATGTAACATTGGAGTGCAGCAGCAGGCACAGCATGCCCCCCTGTTCCGTGTGTAGGGGATTCTGCCTTCTGTACTTGTTGGAGACTGCCAAGACTGCACCTTGGGTGCACATGGGGGTACATTGTAGACAGACTGCTGCTGCACTGACTCGAGCCAAGTCTATGTGCTGCCAGCCTGGCATCGTCAGTGTGCATTGCAGCAATGATGACGACGGACACGATGTTGACACACAGATCCTGCCGAAGTACAAGCCACGTGTGGATACCGTCTTCATGTTTAGTAAGCGGCTGACAGTGGGGCGGGCGGGCCTCTGGCATTGCATCATGTCCTTTCCTTTTTCTAACCCTGTGTTGCATGGCACAATGGATACGGACAGTCAGTCACACGGCCTCAACCTCTTTCTTTACAAGCCAATGCATCTGCCCCTCACTGGTGGGTCATCGTGCATGCCCTGTCAGCAGACTCTAGTTATGTCACTGGAGCAGAGATTGGTGATGCATACTGAAATGCTGTCGTGTCTCAAAGGTGTCATGTACTGTCATTCACTGCCAGCCTGGCACAGCCAGCAGGGAGCAACCAGAGTGCAGCAGAATTACAGCAGCCATAGACAAGAGCAATACATGCGCTACTTGTTCGTTGTTATCAAACTATCCCTGCTGAAGGGATGCAGCAGCCGTAAGAACATGCCGGTGGGGAGGGAGAAGAGTAGCCTGATGGAATGCAGTGTGGCAGTTCCTGAGCCTCACTGGGTGCTTGACAGGCTGCAATGGATGGCATTTGTGGAACCTGTGACTTAGGGTTGAGTGATGTACACTTTCACAGGTGTACAGACACGCATGCAGTGCTCATATTGGAATGACCCTCTCTCAATCACAGGGGTTGTTGCAGCATCAGTCCTCGCCCAGCTTTCGATGCTATGCTACTTTGAGGCACCATGTTGCACGGTGCTGCCACCACTGTAGGCCTCACACACGCCTTGCACTACCAGCACAACAATTGCAGATGGCAGCAAACCAGCAGGCATGTCGCCACAAACCGCAGCACTAGTAGACCAACAGGCTGCTGACAAATACAGTGGATCAAGCTGAAACCCTAAGACATTATCATGCCCCTGCAACATGTGTGCAAATGGGCAAGAACCGCAGCGGCAGCCACTGCAGCTTCAGCCTGATGCTTTTTCCAACACATTGCTGCTGCCACCTGCAGCAGGCATCTGAATCAGGCCAGAATTACAGCAGGCACTCGACTTGGAGGCATGGTTTTGTGACCGTCCCAATGCCACAGGCAATACCTGCAACACAACACCTGGACCTCAGTGCATCATCTTGCCTGCATGACAAGCTAGGACCACACCTAGGCATGAACACTCAGAAAAGTCACAGAACAGAACTCAGGACAACACCTTGCCGAACCAGCCGCTCAGCCCTGCACTGTGGCACTCTGCATTGTGCTGCATTGCGACACGGCACACAGACACTGTCAGCCGCATTGCACTGCAGCAGACTCTCGGCAGCTACCTACACAGGGAGTGACTGCAGCCATTGCCATCTATCAAGGGTGAGGACCAACACAACATGGCCCAGCCACTGGCACGTGTGCTGCCATGCACATCACCGCAACCAAGTGCAACTCAGCGACCCTGAAAGAGCTCACAACACACCACACCACACCAGGTCGCACGCCCTGCACTGCACTTGAAGCTACACCACCCTGCAAAATTTGCCTCAGCACACATCAATGATATCGGCACACTCAAACACACACCAGGACATGCCAGCACACCCGGACACACCCCATCAAACCCACGGCCCTCACACTCTTTCTTTTACACCCGGGCACACCCCCATCACACCCCAGCGCACCCCCGTCACACCCCAGCCCAGCAGCCTAGCTCAGGCCCAGGATGCGGCCAGTCTCTGGCTCAATGTCGATGTCGTAGAAGCAGGGCCGTGTGGGCAAGCCAGGCATGGTCATCATGTTGCCCACCAAGGGGTACAGGAAGCCAGCGCCAACAGATGCCCGGATGTCACGGATGGGCAGGGTGAAGCCGCTGGGGGCACCTGCAGCATGATTGGGCACCAGCAATGAGCATCGATGTGGTTGCAGCTCAAGTTTGAACTTGAGGCGTGAGAGAGACAGCACAGCGTCACTGCCAACACACTTGGACCAAAGACATGTGCACTTGCGGGACTAGGGTCAACGGTGCGTCGTAACAGAGGCATGCAGGCAAGGATATGCATGAGCTGCTGAAAGCACGTGTACTCAGCCACACGCAGCCAAGGACATGTAGGTGCAGGGCAGGCACACAAGGATGGCATGGGCATGCCACTACTGACCACTGACTACACCCCAAATAGTGTATGGTCCACCCACCCTTGAGTGTTGCGTCATGGCTGAAGCTGTACTGCGTCTTGGCCATGCAGATGGGCAGCTTGTCAAAGCCCATGGCAGTGAATCGCTGCGGGTGCAACAGAAGCCATGTCAGGGTTTGGGTTAGAAGACACGAGTCTGAGGCTTGCACCCTCAGCACTACGTCTAGCAGGCGAAGCAAAACAAACATGGCACTATTCCAAAACCCGAGGCAAGCACGCCTCAGGCTCACACAAAACATACTGTCAGCAGACGGCATCAGCAGTGGAGAGTGGCAGCCACAAAGTGCAAGAACACTCTGCAGCTTTCTCTTCTTTCTTTGACAGCGTGTGAGGGTGTTGAGGTGGCGCCACCACACCCACCTGGATGGCCTCTTCTGCTTCTGGGCTGTAGCTCACTCCAGCTGCGCCGTATGTCCCGCATGCAATGGCCTCAATCTTGTCCTGCACGCGCCAACACCAGAAGATGACAATGGTATGGGTGAAGGGTGCAGCACTGTCCGGCTCGTTGTAGCTTACCACCTCGCCACTCAGTGCAGGGCGTTGAGAACACACCTAATGACGCACCATCACACAAGATAACAGCAGATTTCGACAGAGTGAGGCAGTACATGCACATACCTTGATTGGCAGGTTAGCATCGTACAGGAACTTGAAGTCTGAGGGTTGGCTGCAGGCCTTGACCACTGCCTCCCCCAGCTCCACAGCACCAGCACCACCCAGTGCGTGGTGGTTGGTGGTCACTGCTGCTGCTGCACCCGCCTCCAGCGCAGCTGCCTGCACTGCTGCCAGCTCCTCTGTTGACACCAATGACAACAGGCAGCAGAGGCAGGCAGGACAGGCAGGAAAACGGCAGGCAGGTGGGCAGGCAGGCAGGCAGGCAAGCACACCAGGGTCACTCGTCTGCATCATGGGTGAGTGCTGCTGTGACAAGCAGTTGGCATGTCTACATGACACGGCAATGGCAGCGCATGGTCTGCTGTCAGCGCATGCAGCTGCTCAACAGGGGACCTGATGGCGCCAGTTGTTTGCCTTGAAGCTGTCAGCTGCAGCTAATCATCCACACCACCACCACAGCGGCACACACAGCAGGCCTCTGCATACAGGCAACCATTGGCCCTAACCTGATGGCACACAACGCTGCCTTCTTGCGGATGTAGGGGTTGCTGTTCTCCAGCAGGCGCTCAATGTCTGGAGACAAGTCACGCGCCATCTCTGCAGCAGAAGCAGCAGTAGGGCTTGTGAGGATGCAAACAAGGTGCACATATGGCCTTTGTGCGGCATAATACATTCGCATGCCTGCATGCTGCTGCTGACAGCACATGTTGGGGAAAAGTAGGCGCCCACCAACAGTGCCCTGGTCAATCGGCTTGCCAACGCCACTGCTGCTGCTCTGTGGCCTCCCTCCCCCCACCCTATGCACACACCCTCTGTCCTGAACTCCTCCCGATAACACAATACCCCCGATCCCCACAACCCCCCTGACACAGCAGGCAGTGTGTCGCGCACCTGCTGAGCAAATGTTGCCGAGTGCTGCAAGTGCCAGCCCCACAATGAACTGGTTGCGGTGGTTGTTCAGGTCCATCTTCAGGCTGTTGGTGACCAACATCAGCACCTGACACACACCAGCAACACAGCAGCAGCAGAGCAAGCATGTGCCTCATGGAGGTCTGCTGCACGGATTCCCCTCCAGTTTAGGGTCTGAGTGTGATCAACGTGACCAGCATGCATGTGTGACACGTGACAGCAGCGGGCCAGGATACAGCTTCATGTGGATGTGTGCTCGCATACTCCCAAAAGCGAGAAGTGACAGCCTGGCTGCTGCTGTCACGCAACGCAGCAGCCTCGGGACACAGTGCCGCAGATCCAGTACACTGCAGCACTGCTTGCCAGGCATGTTGTGTGCTGCGTCATGCTGTGCTGTGCTGTGTCTCAGGCCTGCACCTCACCTCCTGGCGCTCATCCAGCAGGATCATGAGGCCCAGGTAGCCGATACGCTGCAGCAGGACAGGGCAGACAGCAGACAGGGATTGCACACATGTAGTGAGTGAGCATAGCGCCTGTGGGGTGAGAGATGTCACGCGTGTGCCAAAGGCTCAACTGGAGACCAGGTTGATCTGTTTCCCATGACCCGGCTGTTGTGAAGGCTGCTGCTCAAGGCCCCTGCGAATGGCAGCGAGGGGGCTGCACACTCCCCCCGTGAGGGGGGCTGCACAACCACCTTGCTCATGCATCCTCACGTAGCTACACCTGAAGAAACAGTTGTGGCATTATGATGTGCAAGGGCAATCTAGCGGCTGGACCTGCTGCTCTCCAAGGAGTCAGTGCTGGAGCTCCTGGGTAGCATACCCTATGCGCCTAGGGTGTCTGGCGGGCGGGTGTTGTGTGCCTGCACCACTGCTAGCAACTGCTGCAGAAGCTGGTAACCCAGCCACCATCGCATACTGGGCTTGCTGTCAGACACAACCACTAATGCTGCATCACAGCAACCACAGGCCCTGCTGGCCATGACATGTAAACGCTTTCTGTCTCAGTTGCTGCCAGTCAACACTGGAACTCGACCTGTACCCTCGCTTGCCAGCGCCCAGCATATGTTGTGCCCAACCCAGCATATTTGTGTGTGCAACATATGCCAGCTGCTGGCGCTTCCCCACTGGCATCATGCTGGTCCTGCTGCTGGGCTGCGCTGGTGATCATACCGCTGCATGGGATACGCCTGCCACATGCAGCATACACCACGAAGCGCGCACCCACCTTCTCAGGAAAACCACTGGCAGCAATCAACTTGAGTGTTTCCATCTGCCCGAAGTGCGTTGGGTAACCCAGCATATGTATGTACATGAGCTTGGCAATGTTTCTGTGCCTGTAGCGGGCATCCTGTTCCCTGAAGGCCTCCCGGAGTGCTGCACTCTCCTTTGCTATGACATCCCGCTCCTCTGCCGCTGTCTTGCATGCCCTGACAGCACGTATGAGATCCCTGCAACATGCACGGCACAGGGGCAGGCATACTGGACATGAGCCTGTTTGCCGCACACAGCAGTGCCAACGTCTGGGACTGTACTGCTGGGTCCTCACCTCAACCGCGAGGTCATGCCTGTTGCTGGCCACGTGACGCCTTGAAGAACCTGATGCAGTGGTGTGTATGTGCCGTGGTGTGTTTCACAGCATGGCTGAGCTGGGCCTGGTAACAGTTGTCATTTGATCTGAGTCAACAGTTGTGTGCAGGTAGGTTTGCACGATATGGTCCGAAAGGTGGATTCATACGATATATCAGCCGGTCGACATACTATCTCTCGGCCTGGTGGCGTTCAAGACTCGCATCCATAGCCATGCAAAAGGAAGAGTGACGGTCAAGCTCAGTTCTGGTTTGCTGTTTAGCTCTGAGTACACCCCTTAAGGTTCGTCGGGAGACTTGTGAAAACCTCGATGTCGTTCTTCAAGCTTCATGTGTCTTTGCGTGCATGCGGGCTGCTCTTGATCTCTGCTGCTCTGGATCACATGCTGACCTGCAGCATGAGGCATCCAATCCAAATACAACACCCTTACATGATCAGAGAATTGGGTTGTATTGTGACAGTCAGCAAAGGCCTGCCCACAGTTCAACTTCCCCCTTCGCCTGCAGCACTTGAGTGATCGAGACTGTTCATCCTGGCCTGTAGGTCACTGTATTTCAACCTGGACTCAGCCTTTGCAGATAAAATCTTGCGGGTGGATGACAATGAATGCCGACAATCGCACAACGAGTATAGAGGCAGATCCAATAGAGCCAGGACCCTGCTGGTGGTTCGGTGCTGACAACGGCCTGTGCTGAGCTGCTTTCTGTGAGTACTCCATGAGTCAACTCCAACAGTACACCATCATAGACGGAGCTCAGAACTTTACAATGTGATGGCAATACCAGCGTATGTCCTGCCAGGGACACAGAAGTTATGCTGATGGCACCAGATCAGGCGCACAGTGGACTGCTGACGCATACAGCAGCTCACAACAGCAGCAAAGTGACCTACACCACACAGCATGCTGCCATAAACATGCCCAGGTTACTCCGTGCTGCCCATCTTGCTGCATCACACAACCATGATGTGCACCAGTACTGCACGACATGCTGCCATCGTGCCTGCCATCCGAAGCGCCACCTGCAGGTGCATTGCAGCCAGACACAGTGAGAAACAGCCAATACATGCCATGAAGCACACCAGCTGCTCATTGTGTGCATGGCATCAAGACAGGAGGACAGGATGCACACAACCCCTGTGCTGGCCATCGAAGGAACACAGGCCCACCAGCAAGCACATCACATGCCCGCAGTGCATAAGCTGCTGCCACCCACCTGCTTGGTGCTTGATGAGGGCCGGTTGCACTCTGCTGCTGAAGGTGGCGCCAGGCAGAGTTGACCACTGTGTGCTTGTGACACGGACAACCATGCTGCTGTATGACAGCCCGAGTCGGCAGGGCTTCATCGTTGAGGATGCTGGGTGGCAGTTGGTGGTGTAGTGGTGCCTGGTTGGCCCTGGCCCTCACTGATAGCCACAGGCCCACAGGCCTGTGGGAGCTTGGCCGGACCCCGACCCTGGGTACCTGTGTTGCATGTAAGGCCATCACGCAGAGAAAGGAGGCCAATCACTACAAGCATACTCCATGACAGTGCATTGCTTCGAATGCATGCCGCTGAAATGCATTGCCTAGTGTTGTTGTCCATGGGTTGTGACTGGCGGTCAAGAGTGTGCACAGGCACCATTGTGCCGCACCTGCTGTTGGATGCAGGCGCGGCAAGAAAAGGCCCCTGGGTATGCAAGGTGCTGCTGTAGCATCACAGACGTCCAACTCGAGGCAGAACTGAGACTGCCGCAAGCCCCTTGCGATGCATGAGTATGCAGTGCTGGCATGAACACTTGCGCCACGTGTCTGGCAGGCATGGAGGCAGCTGCTCGAGCAAGCCATATCGAGACACAGGGGAGTGTGCCCTTTGAGGCAGGCGGTGAATGCCGAAGACAGTGACCCATCAGCTGACCACAAAAAGAACACTTATCGACCACACCCACTGCTGACCACTTACCCAGCAATGGGATGGAGAAGCTGCACTTGATGCCAGTGCTGCTGCTGGTCTGCAGGACAGCCCTCAGCAGGGCCGTCACCAAACCAGGGCACCTTACATCTTGCTACAGCAAGAAAGCACCATCTGCTGCTTGATCAGAGGTAGACAATCATAGATAGATCTTCATCCTGTGTACATTCAGGGACACACACCAAGCATGCAGCAGCACAAGGCAGTCAGAGTTTGTGATCAGCAGGGTGTCAAAGAATGAGCCACGAGAGACGTTCTGCAGTTGAGCGCGTAATTTTGACCCGTGATTACAAAAATGTATGCTGCGTGTAGATCTGTCGGGACACGAAAAGCATCCCATAAGATGGGGTGCAGCCCCACAGGTGCTGAGCAGCAAACTGCTGTGGCATCAAAGCGAAGCCCTAGCGACGTGGAAGCAGCATCGCTAGGGTATTAGACGATGCCAAAATACTTTGAAGCATGCTACAGCCAGCGCCAACGCACAATCCACACCTGCTGGCCGCCAGATCATTGGTGCTACCACTGCATGCTGCGATGACACGCACTGCATCATGCCAACATGCACACGAAAGACGTAGACGCACTGACGGTGTGCATGTATTCCTCTCACGACAATCAGCGCTGCTTATACGTTGGGTGCAACCAGCTGACAGACTGTCACTGTCCCTACAAATTCCCAAGTCTTTGGTGCTGGAAGTCATGCATGGACCCTGACAACTTGACTATATCACTCTCCCATCTTCACTGCGCAGTAGCACTTTAACTGAGTGCACACCAGGTTACAACAGCAAGCAGGTGGCGCCCCACAATTTTGGATCTTGCCCTGTTCAGAAAGAGTGACGCTCGGACAATCTTGAGCTCATCCACAACCCCTCAATTCGGTTCATTGCTAACGCAGCCGCATCCTCAGTAGCAGCAGCGGCATTGTCGCCACCACCACTTCAGCAACAGCACCCATGTCCATGTTGACACCCACTGAGTTGGGTGTGGTGGTGGTGTTGGCAGTGCTAGCTCTAGCAGTGCTGTTGCGCAGGCGAAGCAGCTACCAGTCGCATCTGAAGCAGCTGGGCGTGAACAGGAAACCCAAGCGGCTGCTGGTCATGGGCACCTGGACACGCGATGAGGTTGCGCAGCACAGCAAGGAGGACGACCTGTGGCTCATCATCCAGGTAAGGGCTGTCTGCTGCCAGCAGGGCATCCAGGCCAGCAGCAGCAGCAGCGGCAGCAGCAGCGGCAGCAGCAGCAGCACATTCTGTTGCAGCCTGCCCGTAGCCTACGGGCAGGCTGACTAATAGTCACATGGACAACTTCCGCACCCTTGACCAGTTCCTTACTGGCAGGTTGAAGTACGCATGCCGTCGCTTGGTTTGCTTTCAGTAGCTCCATATAGCCTTTGAAGGGTTGTGTGTCGTGGTGGGACTGATAGGTCAAGGTGTTATCCACTCTGGTGTTTGGCAGAACTCGTTGGGTATGCTGTATGTGTGCCCCTGTGGGATAGGGCCCTGCTGATGTGTAAGCATGCAGTGATTGTACAGCCCAGCAGCAGTAGTGCTACTGTTTGGTCAACTTCACATTGACCAAAGTGTTGGGGTTATAGCTTGCAGTCGATCAGCGCAGGTTGTCCGTTGTATGTCACTCCACAAAGCAGAGCATGGGCTGTTTCCTTCAAATTTCCGAGACGACTTGCGAGACGATTTTATTTAGGCACTCAGTTGTGTCCAGGCGCACACCTACAACAGTTACTGTAGTGCACACTGCTGCGAACAGCAGCACCACCAACGGACCAGGCTGTCGATGTCGTGGCCGCACGCGATGACGCACTGTGGACCGTATCACCAGCGACCATGGTCAACCGGCGATCGAAATAATCAAGCCGTACAAGTTGTTGGCGGCAGTCGCCGACCAGTCGCGCACGAGCGACGCTCCTTTGCGAAAGGCGACGGTCGGCAACGAGACGTTGTAGATGCGCAAAGCGGCACCATGCGGCATATGGGTGCAGGTACGGCTGTGTCAAGGACGATAACGGGTTGTTCAAAGGATCAGGCACCGCTCAAACACCAGGCCATTGCCGCAGCGCTGTGGGACTGCCGCAGCGCTGTCGACACGCTTTGCCGGCGAATGCCTTGAAGCTCTGGGCTCCGTACAGTTTGGCTTCCGACAAAATCTGCTTGGGAACTCATTTTGATGTCTTGTGGCTGTCATGTCGGACATGTTGGCAAAGGAGTCCAGGGCAACATGACAAGGTCGTCATTGGTCAGTGTACAAACATGTAGGTCTTGAGGAGTTGGCATCACAAGTCAAGGGGGGTTTCGACAGCTGCACATATCCTAGATGAGAATCCGGTCATCACCCTGCATATGCACCCCTTGGCCGAGCAAACGTTCGTGCCACAGGGGACTCCCCGCTGTTGCGCAACATCACAACATGTGAAAACGGTGGTGGCATCACAGACCACTGCAAGTTGCACCACCGGCGCAATGTAGTGAATGCCAAAACAACCGGCAAGTAGTCATGTCCACATCACTGCCCATCTTTGTGACTCGTGCCATGCAATCAGTCGCGCATTGGCAGCGCCCTGTGCCAGCACTCAGTGCTACCCTCAGGCCACGACGCTGGAGGTGAGGACATGCTCCATGCCAGGCTGCAGCAGGGCTGGTGGGGCCCGGTAGCCATCAGACAGGTGCTGCCTGGACATTCACGCAAACACAGCAGCAGTGCAGCAGCAAGATGACAGCAGCAGCGGCGAGGTCAGTGGTGGCCACGTCATTTGCAGCCCAAAGGCGTAGGGTGCAACGCGGCGCAGTGTGGTGCGTCCTGAAGTGTTGCACCATGTGATGACAGCAACTGGCAGCAAGCAAGTTGCCTGGAGCATTTGCGGGAGGCGAGTTCACAGGCAGTGCTGTCCCCGTCAGTCAACACAACAAAGCATGAGCAGTACAATCACACATTACCAGGAAAAAACTGCCGCACCCCACCCCTTACCTGTGTGCTGCCAGGTACTGCACTGCCTCCCTCAAGCTTTCAGGCTCCACAGGGCGCAGCGGGTGACACCCCACAGCACAAAACACAAAGCTGAAGTCATTTGTCACCTGCACAGCAGCAGCAGCAGCAGCAGCACAACAGGTTGAGCGCCAACAATGGCAGCCACATGACACAATACATGCACAGCAAAAATCGCAGCAGAGCATGGAGCACTTCACCGCGGTGTGCCTCCTGCTGGCATGCTAGGACCGATGCTGTCATACTGCTGCACTTTCTGACCTGGCAATGGCACAGGTGGCTGTCAACTGTGTGCACAGCATCACCACAGCAGAAGCAGAACTGCCTTCTCTGAGAAAGCTGCAGAGCACAACCCACTGTCGCTGCCTCCGAACCACTGCAAATGTTACTACTACAGGTGCAACTGCTGCGCATGATGAGTGCAGCTTCCGCCGATGCTGCTGCTGCTGCTGCTGCGGTCACCCGCAGGCTGTGGGGCCTTGGTGTAGAACTCACGCTTTCGTGGAGCTCTGAGGGCCTCTCTAGCAGCTGCTGGTGCTTGGTGGCCACCACACTCACTCGCATCAGGTGGCCTGACGTGTACACCACCTGGTGATAGCAACAGCGGACAGCAGCAGCAGATACGGCAGCACCAGCAGTGGTCACGTAGGTCGATCAGCACTGATCAAGGCCTGTGTCCCGTGAAACCAGGTACACAGGGGGTCCTTTCGCACAACCAACGCATTCAAGAAACCGGTACAACCGGTACAACCGTAGTTCGCCAACATGCAACCTCAACTCTCGTTCAACTGCTGCCAAGTGCAGGCACAGCGCTGTCACAGCACGGTGCTGAAGCCGTGCACAGGTGTTGTCACCACCCACAAACACTGCACCCACAAACACCACCCACCTTGGCCCTGAAGCTGAGCACGCAGCCGATAGGCACAGGCCTCCTGAAGCTGACGTCACCCAGTGCAACAGCCTCACAGTGACGGCCTGCAACGTACAACAAAGCATGCACAGGAGACAGTACAGCAGTCAAAAAGCATTTGTGTGGGCCTTTTGGCAGTCTCAAGTGTAAAAGGATTCAAGACTTTTCCCAACCACATGCCTGGTGATGTAGGTGCTGCTGACCAGACACACAGCAATTGCTACCTGGACCGGGTTGCTGGACCCCAGGCATCAAGCGCCATACACACCAAAAAAAACACTACTCTTTGTTGACCACAAGTGAAAGTTGAGCCTTCAGGGTACTGAGGAAGCAGCTAAGATGTGTGGGACGCAGCCCGCCTCACCTGAGTGCAGGACCGCGGTGCTGTATGCCAGCTCAGCAGCCAGCTTGAGCAGGTGGCCCCCGAATATGTTGTTGGCGTTGTTGCGGTCCTGGCTGTGCATCACTGCCAGGTGACTCTGGCTGGTGGCACACATGGGCACAGACGACTGCTGTTGGGGCTGGGGGTGGGCAGGGCCACTGCTTGATGCACCCTGCTGCTGCTGCTGCTTGATGCGCAGGAGAGCTGCCCCCTCCTCCTGCTGCTGCTCCCGCTGTATCTGCCGCTGCAGTTGAGACTCTGCCAGTTGGTACAGCAGGTGGACCTCATCAGCCCTGGGTTCAACTCCTGACAGCAGCGTTGTCTGGGTGCGCTTGGCCCTGTGGGCAGCGGCACGCAGAGCAGCTGCAGGAGCAACACAAGACAGAAGCAGCAGCAGTCGCAGTGGCAGGGTGTTGACAGAGGTCCTGTTGCGTGGGTTTCATCACAGACTATAGCGACTGACGCGCAGTCCCCCCCCCCTCCCCCAAAACCTCTACGTCTCCTTGAGTGTGGAAATCATGCATCTGTCCCTCTCCTGCTGCACACAGGTAACTCCATGCTACAACACAGCGGATCGTCCAGGACATCATGCCTCACAGTACTGCTGCTGTCGTTCAATATGTGGCCGGCAGAACAGCAGGAACCTTGGCATCCCCAGCATCCTCCGCCTAAAACACATACTTCATGACCACAAACACAACTCACCTGTGTCAAAGTGCTGCTGCTCCAGGGGTGTGCCAGGCAGCACAGCAGGCACCCCCCAGGCAGGGCCCTGCACTCCTGCTGCCTCTCCCGCCTGAGACCTGGACAGCACCATCACAAAGTGGGCCACTGCACGTGGCGTCCACTTGACTGCTGCAGCTGCTGGCCCAGCGCCTGAAGCTGCGGCCGCTGGGTCTGCTTCTGCTGCTGCTGCCGCTGCTGAGTGTACTGCTGGCGGTGCTGTGGAAAGCTCCACCAGCACCTCCATACTGCTGCGCCCCGCCCAGCACACCTGCAGGGGGCACACGCATCAACAGGTCCAGCAGCAGGTGCATAGACACACCTTCATCATCCTGGAAAGTTGAAGCAGTGAACTCCTTGCAGCAATCAGCAGGACGACGCGACAGCGGGAGGTTGACATGGCCAGGCAGCATAAAATGAAGGTGTGAGGTGTGCATGGTGCGCCTGTGCACTGTCACCTGCTCCGCTGCTGCTCTGAGGCAGCCTACCACACACAGGCCGGGTTGTGTTGCTAGGCGCGCGGCCCCCATCCCCAAGCTTGCTTCACACAAGCGCACTGAGGTCCATGCCGAGTATGCCACCTGAGCTCTCACCTGGCCCACCATGCGCAGGTCTGAGTGGACACTCAGTGGGCACTGCGTGACATCCACTGACACACGCCGTGACGGCTGACGCCTCAACGCCATGTCGTCCTGGCCACCACCACCCTGCTGCTGCTGCTGCTGCTGCTGCTGCTGAGGGCCCCAGCCTGGCGGCAGGGCT
>QAXK01003658.1:0-12420 GCA_004335735.1 Chlorella sp. KRBP | reverse complement strand
AGCTAGGGGTCGCCAACTCGGGGCGGCGTGCTCCGCGAGGCGCCAACCCATGCATGCTGCATGCGAGATGCGATTGATATTGGAAATCTGCTTGCCAGACATGGCTGTACCAGATGTAAAGCTCACCACACACAGGGGGTGAACGGCCCATACCCAAATGCTCACCGACGTAGCGCCGGTTGAGGGAGACGCCGACGGTGGAGCAGGCAATGTTGTAAAACACGCCCACCACGTCGCCTGCACGCGGATTGGGACACACTCAGAGCTAGGGTTAGGGTTAGGGTTAGGGTTAGGGTTGGTCGGGGCGAGGTTTAAAGGTCAAGAGGATCCTGGGCTTAAGACGTCCACCACGTTGCCTGCGCAGGGAGTTGTTCGCTTGTGAGCATCGAAGCCGAAAGCTTATGGACCTAGACGGCACAGCACTAGAGAGAACAGGCGAACGGCCACGGCAACCCACCTGCCCCAAATGGAGCGCTGCGCCTGTGCGCCACCTTGCTGCCCCATCACCCCCTGCTGCTGCTGAACAGTGCTGTGCTCCTCATCAGCAGCACGCACCACCCACCTGCGCCAAAACGCTGCCCGAAAGGAGCGCTGCGCCCGTGCGCCACCTTGCTGCCGTCCCTTGAACTGACGAGGTAGGAGCTTGGTGGCATGCCGACACCCACGTGCCCTCCCGCCGCACCTGGCACACACAGCACGCACAGCACAGCACGCACAGCATGGGTGAGGAGGCAAGTGGACAACGTGAGTGAGATGCTCACCTGCACGTCCGCTGGCCGCCATGTGTTAAGCCAGCAATCAACTCTGCGGAGTTAACTCCGAACACAACACTCCACACGTCTAGGCTTAGCACCACGAAGTCGAGCTCCTCACCTGCGCCTCCGCTATGCTGGTGATAGAAGCCATGGGTGTGATGGTTGTTGTGGTGGTGGTGGTGGTGCTGCGGATGGTGGTGATGATGAGGGTGGTGGTGGGGGGTTGGAGAGGCTCCTCACCTGCACCTCCGCTGTGCTGGTGGTGGAAGCCATGGGTGTGATGGTTGTTGTGATGGTGATTGTGGTGCTGCGGATGGTGGTGATGATGAGGCGGGAGCTGCGGAGGGCCCTGCTGCATGCTTGGGTCTTGGGCGAGGGTAGGGTATGACGTCGTCCTGCGAGGGTATAGGGTATCGGGCTTGCAGCCAAGGTCAGAGAGTAGCACCGCTTGCAATTGGAGAGCCACAGTGAGTACCAGAAAGCACGCACATGCAGCCCGGGCCTGCCTGGCGATCTTTTGTGACGACTGCAGCATGATAACGCCTGCCGTGAACGCCATGCCAAGATGATGATGATGATGATGATGATGATGCAGCCCGGGCCATCAGACCCGTAAAGCAGCAAGGCGGTCAGAGCTTGCCGATGACCAAACCGGCACACTGCGCACACGTTAACCCTAGCGCTAACCCTAGCGCCGCATCCGCTGAGTCATACCTGCAGCGGTGGTGCTGCTGCACGATGGACAGCATGCATGAGCACACTTGACAGCATATCAGTAACCCTAGGTCTGACCCTAGAGTCCTGCCTGTGACCCTAGCTTTCTCTCCCAAGTCCTCCTACCTCACCTGTGGTGATGCTGCTGCTGGCCCTGCTGCTGCACGCCGGAGAGCGTTGGACAGCATGCATCAAAACACTTGACAGCACATCAGTAGGTAGAACCCCTAGGTAGGACCCTAGAGTCCTACCTGTGACCCTAGCTTTCTCTCCCAAGTCCTACTTACTCACCTGTGGTGATGCTGCTGCTGGCCCTGCTGCTGCACGCCGGAGAGCGTACCCGAACTAACCGACGTCGCCAGACTAGGCAACCTCAGGGTGGCTGATAACCCTCCACCCCCACCTCCTCCGTGCGGCGACTGGCTGGGCGACCGCTCGTACCCGTGCTGCGCGTGCTGCGCGTGCTGGGAGCCAGGGGGTGGGAGAGGCACGGGAAAGGCGGCGCTGGCCCCGCTGCTGACACCATGCTGCGCGTGCTGCGCGTGCTGAGAGCCAGGGGGCGGGATGGCGGTGCTGGTCCCGCTGCTGACCCCGCTGCTCCGCCGTCCCACCTCAGACTGCTGCTGCTGCTGCTGCTGCTGCTGAGGCTGCTGCTGTTGCTGCTGCTGTGGCGGTAGTGATGACAGCAAGTGCCCCTGCCCAGCACCCTGCTGCTGCACCTGCTGCTGCTGGTGCTGTGCCCATGGTGTGCCGCTCCCCGCAGCCTGGTCGCCTCCACCGCTGTCATCAGTAGCAGTAGCACCACCACCAGCACCAGCACCAGCAGCACCAGCAGCACCAGCACCAGCAGCATGGTAGGACTGCAGCGTAGGCGTGCCAGGGGTAGGGTTGTCTCGGGGAGGCCCCGGCGGAAACACGGCGGGCGGGTTAGGGTTTTGCGGGTGGTGGTTTGTAAGCCCGACCCATGCCTGGGCGTGGGAGGGGTTGCTGGTTGTGGCGGCGGTGGTGCCGATAGCGTTGACCTTGACTTCGAAGTAGCACCAGCCCTGGCCTGGCTGAACGCATCCTTCGCAGACGGCCCATGCGTCGACCTCGGCCAGCGACCTGCGGGTTAGGGTTAGGGTTTAAGGTGAGGGCGTGGCGCATGGAAGCGGCGCCACCACGAAGCGAGTCACCATCGCCAGCAGCAGGGTGGCTGAACGCCGTCTCTAGACAGGCTTTAGCCGGGAAGCATGGAGTCGGTAGACCCTAAGGGCAAGCCCTAACGCCGCCACAGTGTCCATGCGCACCTGTACACGTCCTTCTCAACCGTCACCAGCGTCGCTAGGCGGGGTGGCGTTTGCCATACCAGATGAGGTGGCTGCTGCTGATTGCCGTCTGCCTTGACACCACCTGGGCAGGCGGAGCAAACGCATCAGGTGTACGCCGGTTTGCGTGCGGAACATCACACCTGTCCTAGTTGAGCTTATTGTTTGGTCTTGGACGCTATAAGAGCTATTGGACGCTATTACGCTCTCACCTGAGCCATCTGCAGCTTGCACCAGGCTGTGCTGGTCGCTGCTGTCGTGCAGCGTTGGGGACGGGTGGTTGGCGGTGCTGCCTGATGCAGCTCCCTGCACCTCCATCAGGCTCACAGCCTCCAGCAGCCTGCACAGGCGGTGGCGTGGGCAGATGCATGCAGCTGCACTGCATGTCGCTGCTTGCAGAGCGGCGTGCCCACCACCCTGACCGCTTGCTTGCTTATGGTGGGCCGGCGTACGTGGACCTGGGGCGCGTGGTCGGACGCCTGAGTGTTTTTGCTTTTATTTACGGGTCTGATGGCCCGGGCTGCCTGTGCGTGCTACTCGTGCTCACTGCGTGGCTATCCCGGTGTGAGCGGTCTCATCCTGACCTTTCCGCACCTGCTAGTGGCCTCCAAGGAACGTTGCTCCACGCTCAGGCCCTCCGCTGACATGAGCGCAAGCAGCGGGTAGTCGGACAATCGCCGTCCTGCCACCAGCACTGCTGCCGCTGCTACAGCCGCCCCCTCTGGCCCCCCCGCTCCCCCTGCTACAGCCGCCGCCAGTGCCGGCCCTCCTTGTTCTGTCCCTGCCCCCTCCACCCCTGTTTCCCCGCCCGCTGTAGCCGCCGCCGCCGCCACTGCCGCCGCCTCCGTTGCCACCTCCACCGCCGCCGCCGTCGCCGCCTCACCTGCCGCCCCTGCAGCACCGTCTGCGCTGGCGGCGGTTACGGCAGTTGATGAGCTGTTGGCGTTGGCCAGGTCAGCGTCCATCTGCAACCGCTCCAGGTCCTTGAGCACCTGCACGCATGCATTAGGGCTTGCGCTTAGGGCTCTGCGCTTAGGGTTCGTGGCAACCGCTGTGACACTGGTGGAGAGCATGCCATTCCGTTCCCACAATTCCGGCACAGCCTTTGCCCCACTAAGCTTCATCAGGGTCTAGCATGCGGTTCAGGGTTGCAGCTTAGGGCTTGCACGCACCGAGCTCATGGCCGCGCCGTTGGCAAAGCTGCTGGCGCATGACGGACCCTGCCCACTGCTCCCCGAGCCCTGCGAAGCCGCCCCCGACATGGACGCCGCCCCACTAAACCCTAACAGGGCCTGCTGCTGCTGCCCCTGCTGCAGCACCGCCCGCCGCCGCCGCTGCGCCGCCGCCGCCGCCACCAAGCCCTTGACCTTGAGGCACGCCTGCATGCACGCCCTAACCACCTCAATCTTGCTGCTGCTGGTAATCGCCGCCGCCAGCGGCGTCCGCCCCGTAAGCCCTAACGCCATGCACGGCGCCGCCGCGGCGAGCCCCAAGCCCTGGTCTGCGGCGCCGTTGTTGTGGGTGGTGGCCTGTGCCTGCCAGGCTTGGAGCAGCAACGCCTCGTCCACGCGCCTGACGGCGGCGTCGAGCAGCATGTCCAAAACAGGCTCGTCGCCTGCTCGGGCCGCCATGTGCAGCGGCGTGTCGTCGAGGGCGTTTGCATGGCTAGGGTCTGCGCCGAGCTCGAGCAGAACCCTAACGACGGAGGTGTGGCGGCGCACGCCGAGGGAGGGCTGGGGGTGGGCCGGCAGCTTCCGGGCAGCTTCTGAGCCCTCGCCCTGGTGCCCTGACGCCGCATCGGGCAGCTTCCAGGCAGTTCCAAAGCCCTCCGCTGCACCGCCACCGCCGAAAGGAGTGCGGGCTGGTGCAGCAGCCAGCGGCTGTGGCTGCTGCTTTCCCGCCTGCTGCTGTAGCTGCGCCGGCTGCTGCTGCTGCTGCTGTGGCTGTAGCAACAGCACCTGTCCAGTTACCTGCTGCTGCTGCTGCTGTTGTAGCCCAACAATCGCACTCGCCCCACGTGACGCCTCCCCAGACGCCCCACCCACACCTGTCCCACCTTGACTGCTTGCCATGCTGCCAGCCTCCGCCTCCGCCCGCCCCAAGCCCTCACCAAGCCCTACCCCCCCGCTGAGCATGGCGCTGATGTCTAGGGCTGGGGCCGCCGCAGGTGGCAGGTCGGCCAGCAGGAGCTCCGCTAGCGGGGAGGCCAGGAAGGGTGTGGGCCTGCGGGGCAGTGCCTGTTCAAGCAACGCCTTTTCAAGCGATGCCTGGTCAAGCACCTGTCCAGTGCCCTGCTGCTGCTGCTGCAGCTGCGGCTGCGGTGGAGAAGGTAAGGGTGACAGCAGCATCGGCGGCTGCTGTGGTGGTGGTGATGGCTGCTGTGGCTGTTGCTGCTGCGGCTGCGGTGGAGAAGGTAAGGGTGACGGCAGCATCGGCGGCAGCGGCGGCGGCGGTGATGGTGCAGGCGGCACCGGTGCCCGCTGCGGGGCAGGTTGCTGCACCACGGTCGCGTTAGGGTTAGGGTTGGCATGGAGGTTGGCGGCTTGCTGCTGCGCGCGTTGGGAGGAGGAGTAGGCAATGTGCTGCGCCACGGCGCAGTGAAGCGGCGTCCATCCGGCGATGTCCCGCCAGCCGAAGCGTGCGGGCCAAGGGGAGGAGGACGGGCCGGCACCGGGGCCAGCGGTGATTGCGCCGCTTCCGCCGCGTTCGCTCATGCCGCCGCCGCCGCCGCCACTTGGACCGCCGTGGTGGTGGTGGTGGTGGTGGTGGTGGGGCCAGTTAGGGCTTTGCATGGAGGAGGAGCCGGTCGAGGGCCTGCCGTTGAGGTGGGCCGAGAGGTGTGGGTTAGGGGAGTGGTGCTGGTGGTGCTGGTGGTGGTGGCGGGGGTGGTGGGATGGGGTGTTAGGGTTTGGCCAGGGTGAGGCGGACATGGGGGAGAGGGAGGACGCGGGGCCGGAGAGGTTCCATGAGCCGGGTATGCCCTTGGGCAGCTGCGGTTGAGCGGGAGGGAAGCATGGCAGGTTAGGGTCTGCTGGGGTGCACGCGTTTTGCACCTGCCTCCCTTCCTCCTCCTTCGTTCCCTCACTCCCTTGTTCTCTTCCTTCCAGGCTGCCCAAACACTCCTCGCAAGCTGCAAAGCTATCCAAGCAGATGCAAACCAAGCCCCTCCTGCTCGCACCTGACCGCTGAGGGAGGCCCACGGCCTGGGCGCGAAGTCAGGGGGGTCCAGCCCTCCTGTGCTAATGACGTCCACAATGGCCCCCGCCTGCACACACCCAAAAGATGTATAAACCAACACACACACACGTTGAAAGGACACAGGGTGCGGCCCCACACAGGTGTTGTGGAATGTGGCCTCAGCTCCACGTGGAACCGAGCAGCACAAGCGGACCTGACTTCGGCCATGCGAGCGCAGCCTCAGACAAGCAACGTGCACTGGCGTGAACTCTGCTTGACGAGGCCTGCCTGGAAATCTTTTGTGACGGCTGCAGCATCATGACACCTGTTGTGAACACCATGCAATGATGATGATGAATGTGGCCTGGTGCTTGCTGCGCCCACGGGTGCGCCCATAATCAGAACAAGAAACAGCAAACAAAATGCATGTCGGTCTGCAGCCACCTCACCTTGACCAGCTGCCTGATGCAGTCCACCAGCTGAGCCTCCGCCTGCGGCGCGATGGGGAAGGACTGGTTGGCTGCCAGGTGCAGCGGCGCCCAGCCTTCTGCGTCCCTCGCGTCCAGCACCTGCATGGCAATAGGGTTAGGGCTTTAGGACTTGGGTTTGGCACCATCCAATTCAGACGGCGACCAGATTCTTAGAGACTTTAGGACTTCGGGCTTGGCTCCATCCAATTGAATTTAGACGGCGGACAGATTCTGAGAATCTCAGGACACCTCGAGAGTGGCCTGGCCTGACGCCTGGATGTCGTGTCAGCACCGCATGATGGCTTGCATGCATGCACAAAGCCGTGACCGCATCATGCCGTGCTCACCTCCTTTGCACCAGGTGCAGCCAGCAGTAGCGCCACCATGCTTGCCAGCTCACGCTCCGCAGCCACATGCAAGGGTAAATAAACCAAGCCCACCACGTCATGCCGTGCTCACCTCCTTTGCGCCAGGTGCTGCCAGCAGCAGCGCCACCATGCTTGCCAGCCCACGCTCCGCAGCCACATGCAAGGGGGTGGCTCCACCGCTGTCGGCGAGCCGCACGTTTGCTCCCTTATCAAACAGCAGCAGGCGCGCCACCTCCACCTGAGAGTGAGTGAGCGAGTGAGCGAGTGAACGGGTGGATGAGTGAGTGAGCGCACGTTTGCTCTCTTGTCCAACAGCAGCAGGCGCGCCACCTCCGCCTGAGAGTGAGTGAGTGATTAAGTGATTGAGTGATTGAGTGATTGAGTGATTGAGTGAGTGAGCGAGCGAGAGCAAAGCAAGGGCGTGGCACTACGGTAACGTTCCCTGGCCACCTCATCGGGGCGTGTTTGATTTGAGTGCGTGCTAAGCCATTGGTGGTCAGTGGCACGCAAACAGCAAGACGTCGAGAGTGCTTACCTGTGCGCTAGACACTGCTAGGTGCAGCAGCGTCCTCCCACCCTGGTCCACCGAATCAACATCCACCCTCCACCACACGCCACCCTCCCCCATCTCCTCCTCCTCCTCGTCCTCCTCCTCTTCCGCCTCCAGCCGCAACACCCTCGCAAACCCTAGCCCCGCCGCCGCATGGCGGCTGCCTGGCAGGGCTGCTTGATGTGTAGCGGGGTGGGGGTGCGGGTGCGGGTGCGGGTTTAAGGAGGGAGGTGCCATGGAGACCATGGGGGTGGCGATGGCGGAGGCGCGCACGAGCTCGGAAACCACGGCGGAGCGCCCCGCTTGCACGGCGGCTTGCACGGCGGCGCGGACCTGCATGCATACGAGAGGGCTTGCAGATGGATGAGCCATAGCCATAGCCATAGCCATACAAGAACGTGCCGAACGGCGCAAAAACCGTAAAGCATGAACGGGAAAGGCAGAACGGCAAACCAAGAAACAGAGCAAGCGCCCGAAAGGCACCAGGGCCGCCGGCGCGGCGCATGCACACGGTGAGCATGCGAGCACTCGTGTGTGGTGAGCTTTACAACTGGTATAGCCATGCCTGCCAAGCAGATGTGCAAGCAGATACCAACATCAATATCACATTCATGATTGTGCATGCAGCATGCAAGCACAACGTGTAGGTGGCTTTTTCAAATCTGTTGTGGCGCCTCAGGGGGCGTATCGCATGTTCCGCGGCATAAGGCATACAGGTACATAATTGCCGGAGCGCCCGCACCAACCTCCGCCCTGCCTACGCATGGCATGCAAGCCCTCACCTGTGCCCTCTGCTGGCCCCCGTCGCGTCCGCCAGTTGCCGCCGCCCTGCCTACGCATGCCAAAAAAAGCCCTCACCTGTGCCCTGAGCCCCCCGCTGGCCTTCGTCGCGGCCGCCAGTTACCGCAGCGCCCGCACCAACCTCCGCCCTGACTACGCATGGCATGCAAGCCCTCACCTGTGCCCTAAGGCCCCCGCTGGCCCCCGTCGCTGCCGCCAGTTGCCGCAGCGCCCGCACCAGCCGCCGCACAGCCACAACGCAACCGGCCTCTGCCGCATCTAGCAGCGGCGGCCGGCCCACCTCCCCTACGTGTGCAACGTGTGTGTGTGTGTTGGTTTTTACATCTGTTGGGATACCTCGGCGGGGCCGGAGTGTGTGTGCGCTTGCAAACGGGGCGGCCCAGCTGCGGTGACCGAAGTGTGTATTGCACGGTCAATGGACACATGTACAGGCAGTGAGGATGTACAGCTTCTGCTGCATCCAGCAGCGGTGGCTGGTCAGCCTGCCCTATGTGCGCAAGGTGGTTTTTGCCGTGCGCGAACAACAGGCCTCTGCTAAAGCACAGACTAGAGTCAATGAAGGAGGAGGAGCAAAGACGAGACACTCTTATCTTTTGCTGTTGCAGAGCTGGTGCGGCAAGGAGACTACATTGCTCAAACAGCCAGCCTTCTCCAACCAACTCACCCGTGTGCCCACCAACCAACTCCAACCAACTCACCCGTGTGCACTGGTGGCAGCCCTGCTGCGATCAGCGCGTCAACGGCCCTCGCCACCGCCTCCTCCTCCTCCTCCCGCCCCCCTGCCTCCCAGCCCGCAGCCTCGCCCACTCCCCCCACCATTCCTCCGCGATCTGGCTGCTGCTGCTGCTGCTGTCCCTGTGGCGGTAGAGGTGGTAGTGATGACAACAAGATTGCCTGCCCGGCACCCTGCTGCTGCTGCTGCTGCTCTCCCTGCTGCTGCTGCTGCAATGACAATGCCATTGGATGTGGCGACGATGATGCCACTGCGTGTGGCAACGACGCTGGTGCTTGCAGCGGTGGTGCTTGCGCAGGCGGAAGCTGCGGCGCAGCTGCGTAGTGCAGCGCCGTCCTCCCGGCGTGGTCCATCTCCGTCACGTCCGCCCCTAGGGACAGCAACAGCGGCACCGCTCTAGGGCAGTGCCGGGCTGCAACCATGAGCGCTGTGGCCCCATCCTCCCTCCGTAGATCAAGCAGGTGAAGCAGCGCCGCCACGCTGTTGCTGCTGCTGGTTCCACCGCCACCGCCGTAGCCCCCTCCACCTGCACCACCACCACCACCACCACCGGCTGTACTGTACCCGCCTACACCGTGATCGCCGCTGCTACCACCACCACCACAACCTCCGCCGGCTCCGCCACCACCACCACTGCCACCACCACCGCCGCCGTATCCGCCTCCACCTGTGCTGTAAACACCGCTGCCACCGCCGAAGGCGATATCGCTGCTACTGCCGCCAGCGCCAAGAGTATCCACGCCCCTGCCGGGGATCGGCCTGGGGAAGGCTGGAGCGGGCGGCACGGCGACGGCGGCGGCGATGGTGGTGGTTGTGTTGTCGGTGGGCCTGGCACTGCTGGGGGTACCACCTGCGGGTGGTGGTCACGCGAGCATGAGAACGAAAGCTGAAGAGTGCACCAAGCTAAAGCGTGCAGAGAGCTAAAGAGTGCGCTGACACATGCCGCTTTCCATGCCGCATTCTTCGGACAGGCAGCGCACATGCGTATGTCACGCGGCAGGTAGGAGCTACGGCAAGAACGGTTGAAAGCTGCACACCTGTGCACATCGATCTCATGTCTTTTACAGTGACCTGCCTGCCATGCCAAGCAGCCATGCCCGGCTGACAACACCATTCAACCAGACGAAACATATGAACGCACCGGTGTAGGCCTGCAGCAGCCGGAGCATGGAAGGGAAGGGGTGCGTCGCCTGCAGCAACCCCGATAGGTTTGGGAGGACGGACGCAACAGAGGGCTGCTGAAGGCTGTCACTGGCGCTTGGCCCGGCAGTTGCGGGGCTGGCGGTTGGGGGTTGGTTTTTACCAGGGGCAGTAGCGGTAGCGAGCGATGTGGAACGGGAGGCGGGGAGGGCGGGGGAGGTAAGCCCTGTTAGGGCATGCGTGGGCATGTGGGAGGGCGGGGCGTAGCTGCTGCCCTGCGTTGGGGTGGCGCCCCCGAGTGCGGACGCGGCTGGGGTGTTGGCGCCGGAGCGTAGGAGAGCGTCGATGAGGGCTTGCACCATGTCGAGCTGGCCCTGCAAAATGTTAGCCATCGCCATCATCGTCATCGTACAGCATTGCCCCAATAGATGCAAACATCGACACCCACACGCCGGCTCCCCGCCCCGCCCACTCACATGCTGCAGGGCGAAGAGAAGGGGCGTGCGCCCGCACTCGTCCACCGCGCTGGCGTCCACGCCCTGAAACAGCAGCTCTTGCACCAGCCTGCTGTCGCCCTGCTGCACCGCCGAAAAGAGCGTGGGCAGCAGCTCCCGATCGTGCGTCCTGTGCGACAGCACGCATGCACACGCACACAGTATACAGGAAGGTGGCGCTGTTGTTGCTGTTTGCATGGGCGCAGGGTGGGGCGTGTGCCTGCTGTGCCGTGCGCCGCGTCGTTTGGACATTGCGCCCCTCCCTGTGCTGCTGGCATGCACCAAGTGCGGAGCTGATTGTGCGCAGGCCATCGTGCGCAGATGGTGTGCGAACGGGGCTGATCTGCTGCTGCGGCGTCATTTGACAGCGCAGTGCGACGCGGGCGGCAGGGGGAAGGAGACGCACAAGGCTCGCTCCAGCGTGGATGCCGCAGGCCTGTAGGTGCCGTCTTCCTGCTGCTGCTGAAGCTGCTCCTCATAGTCCTCCTCCTCCTCAGGTGCCCGCTCCATCGGCCGACGGACGCGCGCCGATGTGCCCGGGTCAGTCCTCTGCAGCTTGGCAGCGCGATGCTAGTGCGCGCGCCATCGTGTTGCGCTCGTACTTGCTGCTCCTGCTGCTTTTGCTCCCTCTTTGTGCACGCCATGAACCCTGGCGAACAGCAGAGAACCAGGCCCATTCCATCACTTGAGTCAGTAAGCCACATCCCCTGCACCGCCCTGGGTCCAGCACAGCCAGTGTTGGCACCAGCCGCACCGCTCCCGCCACGTGCGCTACCTCCCGCAGCCGTCTGCAGGCGTGCAGCTGCGCCTAAGAAGGAGCCCAGGAGCGATGCGGCTATCATCAAGCAGCAAGCGCCGCAGTGCATGAGGCGCCGACAGCTGCCGCACGCTTTTGCACTCCTCGCGCTCCTCGTCGCTGCTCACGCCATGGACGCGCCAGCACCGCAGCAGCGCGTGCTCTTCCTCTCCCTAGAGTTCAGCAGCGGCACCTTCAGCGGCAATGGCGTGGCGGCCCAGTCGCAGGCCAGGGCGCTCGCGGGGATCGGGGCACGCGTGCTTGTGCTGGCAGCCTCTCCCACTGCCCAGCAAGTGCTCATCCACGCGGAGCAGTGCGTGAATGCTGCTGGCGATGGTGCTGCGGAGGCCATCAGCGGCGGCTCACTGGCGCTCATTGAGGTGAGGCGCGCACACCTGCCGCCGCACGCGACACACAAACTGCTCTCAACAGGCGCGCACACGAGCTGCAGCACACGCTGGCTGAGGGAGCAAGAGAACGTATACAGCTGCTGATCGCTTCGACCCTGGCCCCATATGCTTGCCAGGCATGGCCACCCAAAGCTCGGCACACACACAGCGCGTTGTGAACGGGTACGTACAAAGCGCAGCGCCTGCTGCTGCATGAACGTGCAGGTGCCAGTGAGCACGTGGGGTCGCCTGAGCCCTGCTGTGGCGCCTTTGGAAGAGTACAAGGCCGGCCTCACCACGCCACAGGTAGGTGTGAGGCTGAAAAATACGCCCTGCAGGAGCATCTCAGATGTTAGTGGGAACCACAAGGGCATGTCAGATGTGTGCGGTTGGCGCATGGGGGCAGCCCGCCGCCGCCGCAGGCCCTTTCAACATGCGGTAGGAGGCGGCCACTGCTGCGCTTGTACACGTGATTGCTGGAGCCCATTGCCGCTGCAGGTGGTGGAGGCGGTCCGTGCGTTTGAGCCCCAGGTGGCCCTGGTCGTGGACGGCTCTGGGCTCGTGAGTGAGCCTGCGCCCCGTGTGTGTGTATGTGTGCGCGCTTGCAAACGGGGCGGCCCAGCCGCGGTGACCAAGGCAGCACGGATCAGCAGCGAGGAAAGATTAGGCACCAGCCCAGGCCAGAGCATGCGTGTGTGTGTGTGCGCTTGCAAACGGGGCGGCCCA
>QAXK01003653.1:0-17018 GCA_004335735.1 Chlorella sp. KRBP | reverse complement strand
CTGCCTGGCGATCTTTTGTGACGGCTGCAGCATCATGACACCTGTCGTGGACGCCATGCAGTGATGATGATGATGATGATGATGACGACGACATGGGTTGGGTGCCGTGGCCAATGGAACTGGGCCGGAAGCTGGGCTGGAGCGGTAGGCACATGCACGCAGGTGAGGTGGTGTATGTCATGACATCTGCTGGCTAGGGCTCAAGTATGGTAAGCCGCACAAGTGGCATCAAGTACGGTAAGCCGCACAGGTGGCAAAGAGGCTGGCGGGGGCCGTGGCACGCACGTGAAACACTGCTTAACGAGAACAACGGCGCGCACCTTGCGTTGCTCGGGTGGTAGTAGCGCGAGTGGAAGTCCTTGAACTGGTCAAAGGTGAGGTGCGGGATGACCACGGGGTCACCTCCGCTGTCGTGCCTGCGCCACCACACCAGACGCACAGGTGGCAAAGAAATGGTCAAAGGTGAGGTGCGGGATGACCACAGGGGCACCACCGCTGTCGTGCCTGCGCCACCACAACAGACGCACAGGTGACCAACAAGAGGTGTGTGCTCTGGCATGGGCTGGTGCCTTCTTTTCCTGGCTGCGATTGTGCACCTGCAGCCACCACCCACGCCCTGCACCCTAAGCCCCTTAGCACACCATGCGGTCGCACCTGTAGGTGTTTGATGGGAAGAGTGACTGCTGCACGCAGCGGTAGTAGACGCTGTCGGGCGAGCTGTAGACTCCCTTCATCTCGTTGAACACCACGCCCTTGTACGTGATCTCCTCCTGCGGCAGCAACGCATCGCGGCGCGCGGGCGAGCGTGGGCGGGTGGCGGGAGCAAGCAAGAGAGGCGACCTGCAGACGCTTCTTGCCGCACGTGCGACTGAGCCTGCATCATCTCGCGCCCCTACAGGCGCAGGAGCAAGTGCTGTGTGTATGTACACACTCTGTCTTTGATGGGCACGTCACACACAGCGATCTGCCTGCTATGCCAAGCAGCCATGCCCGGCTGACGGCAACACGCGCGACGCAAAGAAACGAAACGCAACACGCGTACACACGCGTAGTTGGGCTCCGGCCCCGCCGAGGCGCCCATATCGACACACACACACAAAGGCGTTGACGTGTGCCAGTGTAGGCGCTGGTAGCTCGCTCTCACCTCTGGCTTGTCCAGCTCAAAGTGCCAGCCCTCCTGCTCAAACACCTTTGGGTCGCTGATGCAGCGCGGGTGGAACACGGCGTCGAGGTACACGTCAACCAGGTTGTAAAAGTCCTGCAACCGCGGCATCATTCCGCCACGTACAGAACCACTGTGCCAACCTGTTTGCGCAGGTGTGCTATCTGCTGGCGGACAGATGGACAACAGAGGCCGCCGCTCCGCAGCCGCCCGTCCATAACCACAAGCACCCGAGCCGCGCCGCTGGCCAGGCAAGTGCAGCGCACCTCCCTCCCGCCCGCTGCCCACCTGCTTGTTGGTCGACGCCACTGGGTAGCAGGTGCGGTCAGGGTAGGTGAAAGCGTTGAGGAAGGTGTTGAGGCTGCCCTTCATCAGCTCGACAAACGGCTCCTGTGGAGCACAGCACAGAACCACGTCAACATGTACACGTCAACATGTACACGCCAACATGTCAACATGTACATTGAAAATAGAGCTAAGCGCTGGTCACGACGCAGGGAGGTGAATCTAATATGCACCGCTGCTGCTGCCGCCTCCTCTGGTGCTGCTGCTGCTGCCACCCCCTCTGCTGCTGCAGCTACTGCCGCCCCCTCTGGTGCTGCTGCTGCTGCTGCTGCTGCCGCCGCAGCCATACTGTCCCCTCAACCCGCACCTTGATAGGGTACTTGCGGCTGCCACACAGCACCGAGTGCTCCAGGATGTGCGGGATGCCGTAGCTGTTGTCGACCTGCAGCCGTGGGCGGCGCGTCGCAACCACACCGCTCAGCGATCACATCCCAAACCGTGCCACACAGTGCCGCCGCCCACCCGCACCACCTGCTGGCCTCTCACTGCCCCACTTCCCTGCTCCCACACCTGCCGCTGCCCTCCCACACCACTGCCGGCCCCTTTGTTTCAGACGACAAGCCCATACCCACACCCGCCCCTGCGGCGCTTAACACCACCCTGCTGGCCCCTCTGTGCACCACCCTGCTGCTGCATGCTACCACCTGCTCTCTCACCGGGGTGCGGAACACCACGCCAAACGTCTTGTTCTCGTCGCTGTTCACGACGCTGATCAGCTCAGCACCTGCGCACCACACGCCGCGCCATGGCAGCCACAAGCACCCCACAATCAGCCTGCTCGCCTGCACACGTGCGACTGCTGCCAGGAACGACGCTCCCACCCCGGCTGGCGCCACCACCGCCGCGTGCAGCACTTTCGTCCCATCCCACTCACAGCACCATCCTCAACCTTCCGCCCACCCCACCCAGCCCTCCACCCCACCGCCCTCACCCGTCTTCTTGTGCTTGTAGATGAGCATGTGCGAGTCGTATTCCTTGATGTACTGCTGGCGCTGCAGCGAGAAGCCGTGCGCCTCCTGGACAGCCGCAGGCGTGGTCTGCACGGCCGTGGCGGCCACAGCGTAGCAGCGCAGGCCCAGGCCGCGGCTAGCAGCGGACATCCCTGCGAGGAGCGCAAAGGGTGCACGTGCGCACGCGCATGGTTGCTTGCTGGACACTCGCCAGCAGGGATGGGGGACCCACTGGTGTGGGATCAATCTGCTGCGAGTCGCTCCGTGGGAGTGTGCCTGCTTGGGAAAGGCTGATACGCTTGGCTCTTGCTTGACACGCTGGTTGCTGGACCAGGCACACCACCTCCTCCTTGTTGTGCTGACGCGACTCTGATGACGTGTGGCTGTGCGCACCACCACCATCACGATGAGTGCATCCTGTCCAACGCTCGCCCACCGCTGCAATGGCAGGTGACTGTTCCTGCTGCTGCTGCTGCTGCGGTGAGAGTGACACGCCGCTGCCCAAGGGACGCACCGAGGGCGGGCATGCGAAGCGCCGCCGCAGCGAACGACCGCAGGAACGGTGAGGTGCCTGCCCCGCTGGCGGGGTGCTGCAGCTGCTGGCGAGCTCCATAGGCCTGGCTCACGCCCTGCAGCAGCACGCAGCACCAGTGCTTCACCTCATGGCCTGTGTGTGCCTCCCCCTCCACACAGTGCCCCAGGCTCAATCATGCCCCCTCTCGGCCGATGGACCGGGGGGTGAGCGGCCATCGCGCAGCACACGTCCATGGCGCGGCAATGCGTGTGCTCGCTGGCCAGGCACGCACGCCAGATCTGTGCGAGGACTGCGAGTCGCCCAGACTCCTCGTCCCCCCAGCAGTAGCACACCACAGGATGCAAAGCAATGCACGAGCGGCTGGAAAGCTGCTGTGCGCACTGTTGCCGTGGTTCAATTGTGGTGCACACGCTTCCTCTCGCGCGCCCAAGAGTGCGCTCACCAGTGGCGCCGAAGGGCGGGAAGAGAGACTAGTCCGCGAGGAAGCAGCGGTGGAGACTGCGGAAACACGCATCTTGGCAAGCTGGCTGAACAGGAGGCTGCTGGACGAGCGGACGAGCGCTGCAAGCCGAGCCACCGTGGCGATGCGGGAGAGTGCGCAGCCTCCCACTGATTGGAAGTGGGCACGATATAGAGATGATAACAGAGCTTCCTCTCCTGTCCCTTCTGCTCGCTTCACCTCGTGATGGACCTGGCAGAGCTTTACTGCTCATGCAGAGTGGGCGAAGCGAGGAGCTCTGGCGATCCCAGGTTCCAGCAACACGCGCCGCAGCAGCTTCACATACTGTGCACCGGCCCTCCATCGCTTGACGGCGGACGGTCGTCCGCACTCCCACCGCCGGCGCTTGACGCTGATGGCGCAAACGCAGCAGGATGAGCAGCAGGAGCAGCAACAGCAGGTGGAGGTCGTCAAGGTCACGGCGGAGCAGCTAGGCCTCAACATCGGGTGAGCAGGCGGTGGCGGCCATCGGGCACACAGGACGACGGGGCCGCGCTTGGAAGCAGCCTGCTGCTCCCTGCTGCACCAGCGCGGCCACGCAGCAGCAAGGATGGAGGTGTGCCAGGAAGACAGCCTGCAGCCAGGGCTGGCGGCAGGGCCCGCACACGGTGCGCGTGCCGCCAAGTGCCTGCAACACTGTCCCCGGCACACGCAGGGAGGAGTATGGGGGCCAGCTAGAGGTCGACCTTGGCAACCTCACAGCTTGGGACCCAGCGCCAGTGGAGCCCAGCCACTACGCTGGGGCTGAGCGCGAGGAGGTGCGCGCGCCTGCTGGCTGCTGCCTGCGGAAACACATCGCGGCCAGCCACCGCCCGGGGCCCTGCCCACCAGCGGACGTCCGCTGCTTGTTGCCAAGGCACCCAGGGTCAACAATGAGGAACAGGGAACCCCCGACCAACGCACCAGGCGTGACGCCTGTTTCCACACGCGTGCAGGTGTGCCTCGAGACGGCACGTGCCATCACCCAGTCCCTGGTCAACAAGCTCTTCGACCTCCCCTCTGAGGCCATCAAGGGCGGGCGCATGGCCGAGCTGCCCCGCGGCACCACGCAGCTGCCGCGCGAAAAGCCCGTGCCCCGGCCCAGGGCTCAGACCACATGGGAGAAGTTTGCGCAGAAGAAGGGCATCGTCAAGCGCAAGCGCAGCAAGCTGGTGTTTGACGAGACGTCGCAGGACTGGAAGCGGCGGCATGGGTACAAGAAGGCGAACGACCCGGACGCCATCCCCATCATTGAGGCTAAGCCGGGGGACAAGGTGCGGGTGCGGGCTGTGCTCTTGGGACTGCTGCTTTGCTGTGCCCACGGTTCGGTTAAATCATGGCAGGGCTGCTATGGTCAACTGTCCACGTACGGGGCTTGACGTTCACAGCCGCTGCACGGCACCCAAAGGTGCACGTTCTCTCACCCGGCAACGCGTGTCATGCATGCGGTGGTGCCTTGCAGCCTGGGGAGGACCCATTTGCTGCGCTCGAGTCGGGCCGCAAGGAGCGCGTCAGCCGCAACAAAAAATCGCAGCTCGAGAACGCCAAGGAGGCTGCCCGCAGCGGCTCGCTGCCCGCCACGCTCAAGCTGGCCGCCACCTTGTCGGCGCACGGCTCCGGGACTAACAGCAAGGCGGCGGGGCCCAGGGCCATTCCCAAGGGCAAGCGCAAGGAGCTCAAGGACGAGGTGCGTGCTTGATGGGTGGGGAGGCAAGGCAGGGGAGCGGGGGAGAGGGGCAGGCGGGCGAGAGGGGCAGCCGGGGGAGAGGGGCAGCCGGGGGGCAGTGTGTGGGTGGGCCAGGGCTGCTGGCGGCTGGCTGACCCGGCGGCGTTGCCCGGTGGTGCGCGCAACAGATCAAGCTTGCGTCTCGCCTCAGCGGCATCTCCACGGCGTCGCTTGGCAAGTTCGACAAGCGCCTCGACGGCGAGAAGCCCAACGAGCGCACGCCTCTGGGCAAGCGCCGGCACTTCATGTCTGTCACCGACACGGCCAACGAGCGCAGCAAGGTGCGTGCGGGGTGGGAGGCCGCTTGCGGTGTGGACGGCGATGGGTGGCCTGGGTGGGGACGAGTGGCATCCGACCTGCGACCACCAGGCCGGCTCGTCGCGACGAGCTTGCTGCCCACTCGCCGCACTCGCCGCAGGTGACGACGATCGCGGACCGCTTCCTGCGCGAGCGCTCTGACGACGTGCTCGACATCCGCAAGGCGATAAACCGGTATGAGGACGAGGCGCGCGAGGAGCGCCGCGCAGCCAAGGAGGAGCTCTACACGCGCAAGAAGAAGCAGGCTGGCAAGGGCAAGGCGCACGACGCACCCGCGCCGAGCGGCGACCGCGGCGAGGGCGGGGCAGGCGGGAGACCGTCGTCTCGGGGTAAGGGCGGGCCCGGAGGCGTCGCGGTGGGCCGGGTCTCCAAGGGCGGCTCGGGTGGGGGCAGGGGCGGAGGCAGGAGCGGAGGGCGGGGCGGTGGCAGGAGCGGGGGCGGAGGCAGGAGCGGGGGTGGCGGCGGAGGTAAGGGCTTCAAGAGCGCGGGCAAGGGTGGCGGTGGCAGGGGTGGGGCGAGCAGGGGCGGCAGGGGTGGGGCGAGGGGTGGAGGCAAGGGCGGGGGCAGGGGCAGGCGTTGAGCTGCTGCTGGTGTCACCAAGTGGATCGCTCTGCGTGCTCCTTGCCCTGTCCCGGACGCATCACCAGTGCAAGGCGCCTGATCGTGATCGTGAGCCGTCGTGAGGGGCGCTTCTCTCGTCGGCATGGCTTGCCAGCAGCAGGCTTCTCATCGGCAGTGCCAGCAGTTGCAGACGGCAACCTTTCAAGGTCAGCACAGTCAGCACACGGGGTCATCGCACACACACACACGCGATGGCGCTCGCCACCACCTGCTGAACAGTGTACACCACACCACCTGCTACCTGGAGCTCTGTCAATGGCACACCCGGCAGCACTCTCGCTCACTCTCCTAAGCAAAACGACTGTTACGAACACCATCATAAGCCGTCAGTGTAAGTGTGAGGAGGGTCAAGGCACCCGGTGCCAAGCGCGGCGCCAGCGGCCAGGCGCCCTGGGACGGGTGCCATACTGGCGCGCCGTGGTTGTCGTAGGCAGAGGCTCGGTCCCAAAGGTGCGCCGTGGCAGCAGCACCCAACGAAACCCTGTGGGTACCATCAGGACATGCGGTGTTTGCGCCGGCCTCTACGCTCACGAGGGCGTGCCAACAGACAGGCCTGCTGCACCACCCAAGCCCTCAAGAGCCTACAAGCGCAGGCAAGGCTGCACAAAGCACCGCAGGCGGTCCCCTACGCTCCCAGGCAAGTGCTCCCAGGCAGCACTTGCCGGGGCCATGCCTGGACGTGTGGGTGGGTGTGCACGGAGTGCCCGAGTGGCGCATGCCGGGGTTGGGAATTGAAGGGCGCGTGCTGCGCGGCGAAGTGCACGGCGGGTAGAGCGCCCATACGCCAGCAGGTGTGGGTGAAGTGGTCGGCTCTGGGGGGGGGTCGCTCACGCCGGGAGGAAAATCCTGCGGTGCAGATGAGAGATCGCATGCGAGTCAAGGTCTGCGCCACCATGGGCAAAGCGCTAGCAATGCTGGAAACCAAGCAAGGCAGCGGCAGCAGAACTAGCAGAAAGCGGGCATGCCCGCACGTTCACTGCCACGCCGGCCGTTCTGTGCTTCGTGCGTGCCTGCTGCAGATGTTAAGCGTAACAGCTTCAACACACACGCGTGCAGGATGATGTGTGCACTCACTTGTGCAGCTGGTTCTTCTTGAGTGCCTTGCGGCACGTGGGGCACTTCTTGTGCACGCCGATGGCTTGCGTGATGCACTCAGTGCAGAAGACATGCCTGCAAACATGCACCGCACCACGCCACATCACGCAGCATCAGCAGCTGCGCTTGGTCATACTCATCATCATCATTGCATGGCGTTCACGACAGGTGTCATGATACTGCAGCCGTCACAAAAGATCTTGGTCATACTGTGCGCCCTGGTGTAGAGCTGTAGAGATACCTCTGCACCGCTGCTGCTGCACCAGGCATGCACGCACATCTGGTGCTGCTTGCTGCGCTCACGGCGCTCACTGGCCCTCCACCACACATGCACGCATCACACTGCGCCGCTCCTCACAGGCACAAGCGCACCCCCCCACAAGCGCACTGGCGTGAACTTTGCTTGGCGAGGCCTGCCCTGGCGACCCTGGCGACCCTGGCGTCTTCTGTGACGGCTGCAGCATCATGACACCTGTCGTGAACGCCATGCAATGATGACGATGACAAGCGCACCCCCACATTAGGACGCACCCGCACACGGTGCTGCTGTTGTCCTCGGTGCGCTCCAAGCAGATGGGGCACTTGAATCCACGCTCTGGCGACGGAGGCGCGGGTGGCAGCCCTGCCGGCCACACAGCAGGCTTGAACGCAGGGTGCTGCAGCTGCTGCAACCCTCCCGCCCCCGCCCCCGCCCCCGCCGCCCCACCGACACCCGCCCCCGCTCCGCCCCCTCCTCCCGCCGGCATGCCCCACCCACCCGCCCCTCCCCCACCACCTCCGCCCCCGCCTCCTGCAGCTCCAGGGTAGGGCACGGGTGGCTGCATGTATAGCGGGTGGCCTGGTGGTGCCGGGTGCGGCACGCCCCCCCCGTAGGGCTGGTGCTGCGCCTGCTGCACGTAGGCAGCAGGCCCGCCCTGGAGGCTGTTGGGGTCGCCGCCTGCTGCGTGCACAGCCGCCCTGGCTGCCAGCAGCTGGTGGCCCTGCACGCCTGCACCAGGCGCCCGCTGATGCCTACTGCCGTTGTTGTTGCTGTTGTGGAGGTGGTGGTTGCGTAGCGGTTGGCTGGGCGCCGCGTCATCGAGCAGGTCAATCACCACGGGGGGACGCCGGGGCGCTGATTTGACTGTGGTGATTTGGATGTCGTCATCGTCATCGTCATCATCGCTGCTGCTGCCGTCAGAAAGCGTGCTCAGATCGACCATTGCCGCGCCTCCTCCGGCCCCGCCACCACCTCCCCCACCGCCGCCGTTGCTTCTGCCGATGGCGGCGGCAGCGGCCCGGCCGGCTGGTGTGGCTGCCCTCCCTTGCCGCTGCGGTGGCGGTGCGGGCGCGGGGGCAGGTGCTGCGGCGGCGCCTGCGCTGTTGCCGTTGGAAGGCCGGCGGGGGATGGGTGCGGCGGCGGGGGCGTCGGCGGCGGAGAGAGACCGCTGGTTTGACACAGCCTCATCGGCGTTTCCCTGCAGCGCACAGCGTGGCGTTCCTTGCTGAGAACAGAAGATCGGAGAGCAGACGGAGAGCGGGCGCACGCGTGGTGCGCAACGGCGCCTCACCTCGGTGTTGCGGGTGCCGGTGCCGCTGTCCTCCCTGGCCCTCTTGCGTGAGCCTGCATGATCACGGGCAGCAGCAGGAGCTCGCTGGATGAAGGTGTGCGCACTGCCGCTGAACGTCGTCTCCAGTGCACGCAACGAGCGCAGGGGACCCCAGCCTCCCGCACCTTGCTGCTCCTGCTGCTGCTGCGTTGTTGTTGCTGCTGCCCCTCCTGCGCCTCCTGCTGTGAGACCGCCGCGGTGCTCCCTCTGCGCGAGGACGAGGCGAGAGCGTCACGACGTTGGCACACAGTCGCCCCACCAGCCTCGCAACAGTCCGTCACATTGTCGGCGACAACCACAGGACAGTCGCGGGGCAAGGACTGGTCGCGGCGGGGCACGACCACATGAAGTTCGCGACGATGTCCTCGGGCGCACCTTGTCGGCCGGAGCAGCCTGTGCCACCACGCCGCCCTCCGCCTCCTGGAACGGCATGCTGCGTGCCTCGTGCGCGCGCTGTCGCTGGGCTCTCGTGTGCGCAGGGGAAGTCCAAACGCAACCTTGCGGACGCAGCGTCCTCCCACAGCGAGCAGCTGCGATCCAAGACTACCTGTGCACGCTGCGCCTTGCTAGCGGAGCTGCTGTGTGTGACCTCTGCAAGCGGAATGCCCCCCAAAAACCTCTCGCGAGCAGCTCAGGAGCTCATCCATTGCAGCAGCGCGCAGCAGTCATCAGCACCACTCTGCAGGGGGTGGGAGGGGCAGAGGGCGGCTCCCACTGCGCCGCCCGCCCCGGCAAAGCGTGCGCGCAGCATGACGTCCGGCCACTTGCGGCAACGCCGTAAGTATCACTCGCCCTTGAGCATCCCAATCAGCTGCTTCAGGTCAAAGCCAGGCCTCCCTGATTCAGCCCCACCAGCACCACTGCCCGGGGTTGCCTGCCCCACCGTGCCGTTGGTGCCGCTGCGCAGCACCGCCCACGGCACACGCGCCAGCAACGCCTCCAGCGCGCCGGGCGCCCACAGCTCATTGTACCTCTGCATGGCCACCTGCCAGTAGAGCACGCGGCTGTTCGAGCCGAGGAAGCGGTACGCAAAGGCGTTGGCGGCCGCAGCCACAGCCTCCGCCTTGCCCTGCGCCGCCAGCTGCTGGCACTGCCGCACGGCGTCCAGGGGGGCGGACATGCTCATGGGCAGGTAGTGCACATGCGGCAGGAGCGACCGGTAGTAGTGCTCGAGGAACGCAGACTCCTGCGGTCAGGTGCGCGGGCGGGCGGGTGGGGACGAGCGAGCCACGGCTACACGTTGGGTGGGTTCCACGCTGTGCAGGTTGCTGCTGCGCACAGCAGTGCAATGACGTGGCCAGCCAGGGCATGCGAGTCTCCACAGCAGCAGCGCTACGCCATTCGCGTCTTGGTGCCCTGTGACACACCCACTGGCTTGAGCTGGTGCCCAAACCCCTGCTCCCTGTTAAGGCTGAGTGCCCTTGGCGTGCTGGCGGACAGCCCCAATGCGTAAGCGGCGTACGCACGGTAGCGTCTGACATGTGCATGACTTGTGCATGACTTGTGCCTGACTTCTGCCTGACTTGTGGGGCGTGCTAGCCCACCCCACCCCACCCCACGGCAGCACCACACCTGCTTGAGCACGACGCTGTTGACGGCGAGCAGCTTGCCCAGGCGCGCGCTGGCGCTGTTGCCGTCGCAGCTGATGAGGCAGTGGTACCGCGCGTGCAGCTCCAGGTCCACAAACGGAACCTGCAGTGCGGAACTCGCACACGTTGCTTCCTTCCTTGCCTGACGAACCGCAGCGTCTGGCATGCACGCCCACAAGAGCACGTCGGATTGCAGGCAGCAAGTGCAGCTGAGCCAAGGTAGAGAGCGACGCACCGTTGAGAAGGGCAAGGGCTGTTCCCAGGTGCTGCTGACAATGCCGGCATCTAGCAACCCCTCAGACTTGGTGCTGTTGCCCTGTGAGCATGGGAACCGGGCAAAAGCAGCAACCGTGGCAGTAAGGCAAAGGAGCGAACGGCCGCCAGGCAAAGGGGCACCGTATGGAGAGCAAAGCAGCAGGCGCTGGGCTCAGCAGCAGGCCTTGGCTGCACCATTGCACCTCATCGATTACGGCCATCACCTTGGTGCTGCGGCTTTCCGTCCCATGCGCAAGCTGCACTCGCTGGTCGGAAGCCTCTCCCCAGCGACCCCAAGGCCGAGGGGGCGGCGGAGGAGCTGGGTGTAGCTCAGGGTCGTGTGCGTGATTATGATTACCTGCTTGCCATCTGCTTGCGAGAGATCGCCATGCCAGATGTACAGCTCGAGACACACACGCATACACGCGCCCCACCCAGCCACCCACCAGGAGGGCGAGTTGGTAGCGGCAGCTCTGTTGGTCCATGAGCCTGTGCAGGCCCGCACGCAGCAGCGCCCGGCTGTCCTGCGTGCGCCACGCAGCCACAGCCAACGCGGTCCAGCGAGCCACACCCGCATTACGCTGTGGTTGGTTGGGTGTCTCATACACATCATCATGGCTGAGGAGGACGAGGGAGGCAGCATGCACATCTGGCGCCGCAGGAGGCAACACGCACTGCGGTGCACCTTTTGCTTGGGAGGGAACCACAGCAGGTGGTCCTGGGCGTGCACCAGGTAGGGCACCAGCACGTCCAGCTCCTCTGAACGGTTGGCGCGCCAGTCCCACCGCTTGTGGTGGCTGCGGCGCACGCATACAGTCAGCATGACATGGCAAGCGTCACGCACTCCGCTAGGCACAGCCTTGAGCGCGTGTGATGGGTGCTTTGATTGGGTGCTGGGTGCAGTGGGTGCGTTAATAGGGTGCAGTGGGTGCGTTAATAGGGTTCAGTGGGTGCGTTAATAGGGTTAATAGGGTGCGGTGGGTGCGGTCGGTGCAAATACTGGCGGACGCTGACCCAGCCCACCTGAAGACGGGCACAAAGGCGCAGGGGTTGCCTCCCCTGGGCAGGCAGAAGGCCTCGTCACGCGTGTTGAACACCACCAGCGTGTCCGGCAGAGCGTTGGCGGCGGCTGGCTGTGCGGTGCCGCTGGAGGGTGGCGGGCGGTGCGTGCGGAACGCCTCCAGCAAGGCGTCCACCTGCACGCATGCAATGACGTGCCAAACCTAAGGGCTCAGCTGGGCCCAACGCAGCACCGCATCAATGCATCAACTGGTGTGGCAGGTTCCTGCCCGAGTGCAAGCGTCCCGGCTCTTCGCATAGCCGCGCAGGACTCACGTGGTGCTGAAACTTTGGTGAGAAGTGCTTGCTGGTCACTGCATGCACGTGACCGTCCTTGACCTGCACGCAAGCTTTCAATGACGCGCAGCGCGTATGCGTACAGTACGCTTGCCGATGCGAAAACGGCCCGTACCATGCGCTGCTGCCCCATCCCGCGCACTGCACACCGCCAGCAGCACGGTGGAGCGCCTGAGCCTCTGCCTTGCTGTGGCACGCTCCAGCAGCCTGAGGAACGCGGCGGCATCCACTGGCTGCGCTCGCCGCGTGTAGTGGGCCAAGTCCTGGTCAAGGTTGTCCCTGCGATTGGCACACCAGCAACTGTGTACTGCTGAGCACACTGAGGCTGTGCATTGGTCCTGACGCGCTTGCTCCAGCGGCGCCTGAGCGAGCGCACCTGACCAAGTCGCGGATGTGCTCAGGCCGCGTGGCCCGCTCTAGGCCGGCCGCCTGGAGCACGATTAGGACCTGCGAGCACCGTGGTGCAACGCCCATGGTGCATGCAGCGTGAAGCAGCGTGGAGCACGCCGGGCGTCGGTTCCAGGCAGCAGGCGCACGGATCCTCACACCTGTGGGTCCGGCTTCCATGCTGTCGTGACAGAGCGCTTCAGGTCGTACGGAGCAGCTGCTGCTGAGGCTATCTGCGTGGGATTGCCATGGCCCGCGCCCACGGCGCTGCGCCCGGGGGCGGTGAGCAGCAGCACCAGCAAGGCCACCAGCTGCAGCCCCGCCAGCCCGCACACTTTGGCCAGCTCCGAGCGCAAGCTGCAGCTCTGGGGGTCTGGCGAGCTTCCGCTCCCGCCGTGCACGCCAACCACCAACCACCTGCGTCCCGCACAGTGTAGCCTCAGCAGCTGTGACCCAGTCAGTTGTCCATTATTGTGACACACACAGCCACGCCAAACGCAATGGCGCACGCACTGCTGCCTGGCCAGTCCTGGGGCTCAAGCTCCACACGGTCGCAGCAGCAACGGCGAGGCGAGCAGCACTCCGCGATGGCGACAGCAGCAGCACCACCATCGGCCTGTGCAGCCTCCACGCGAGTCCGCACGCATCGCAGGCGCACCGCAGCCCTGGCCTCCGCACAGCCACCCATCCCGCAGGCGCCTGCGCAGCTGCAAGGCGTGCAGCTCAGCATCTGCAGGAGCAGCGTCAACCGACGGCGCAGGTGGCAGGCAAGCTGCAGCGCCGTGCTGTCGTCCCGGGAGGCTGCCGCCATCGCCGCACGTGCGGCGGACGACAGCGACGAAGACGCGGACGACAGCATGGCCCGCAGGCACAGCAACAACGCGGGCCTGACGCAGGCTGAGATGGACTCTCTGGACGTGCTGGAGTGGCCTGCGGTCAGCCGCCAGGTGCGCTTGCACGTGTCCTATCCTGCAACGTGCTCACGACACCACAAGCAGCGCGCAGGCGGGCCCCACGCTGCCTGTGGGTTGCTGCCCGCGCCTGCAGGTCGCGCGATTGTGTGGCACGGTGATGGGCGCCGTGAGGCTGGCGCAGGGCGGCGTGCCGTTGGGCCAGTCCCTGGAGCACAGCCAGGCGCTGCTGCAGCAGACGCTGGAGGCCAGGCGCCTGGGGCTCAGGTGAGCGCTGCCGCCACCATGGTGCATGCCAGCGCCGTGTGCTGTGCTCGTCCCGCCAACGTGTCCGCCACGCCTGGCTGCCCCCGCCTGCTGCCCCCCCCACCCGGCTGCAGGGTGACGGGTGTGTACGACCTCACCCCAGCGCTCGAGGCGGTGGAGGCGGGTGGGTGCCTCAACGCCAAGCAGCTAGAGGGTGTGGCCGCATCCCTGGAGGCTGCACTGGCGCTCAAGGGAACGGTCGAGGCAAGGGAGCAAGGTGCGGTGCGCATGCCTGGCTGCAGCCCACGGGTGGACCTTGCTTTCGATCACGGGTGGACGCCATCAACCCGCACCCCGCCAGGCCCTTGGCTTGCAGCAACGGCATCCTGCTACGTGTGTATGTGTGCTGACATTTGCATCTGTTTGGGCGCCTCGGCGGGGCCGGAGCCCACTACCGGGCTATATGTCTCGCAGCACTCAGGCACACGAGCCAAAGACAAACAGTCCTGATGCAGGGGCACGCCTTCCTTGCCACTCCCCAGTCGTGTGCGTGTCCAGCTTTACATCTGGCGCGGCCATCTGTGGCAAGCAGATGGGCATGAAGGATCATCATTGTTTGCCGCTCACAGGTGGCGTTCAACTTGCGTTTACGTGCGTGCAGGCCGGGATGGCGCAGGAGCGCTCCAGTGCCCCGCGCTGGCAGCGCTTACGCAGGACGTGGACGCTGGGGAGGCGCGCACGGTTGCAGCCATCCGCCACTGCATCAGGGTGCGTGGCAGTCTGGCGCGCTTGCCTGCACCTCACATTCTGTCATGGTGTCAGTGCGAGCATGCGGCACATGCGGGCTGGCTGCACAAGCGCCAAGTTGCTTGTCCTGCACTAAGCGTCCGTACACCTGCACCGTGCACCACACGCTGCCCATGCTGTGCACTGCGTGCTGTGCAGTTGGGTGGTGTGAGCGACGAGGGCAGTGAGGCCCTCGCGTGTTGAGCGTCCATACCTGCAACCTGCACCACACGCTGCCCGTGCTGTGCACTGCGTGCTATGCGTGCTGTGCAGTTGGGTGGTGTCAGCGACGAGGCCAGTGAGGCGCTGGCCGAGGTGCGGGTGCGGCGGCGTGCCAACGCCGAGGAGCTGCGCAAGCTGATGGAGGGCCTGGCCCGGCAGCTGTTTGAACGCGGCGCGTCCGACAGCCGGTCCGTCACGCTCATCAGGGACCGCTACAGCGTGGGCATCAAGGTGTGAGGGGCGGGGGTTGCAGGCTGGTGTGTGCGGGACGGGGTGTGGGGAGGCATCCAGCGGGGTGTGGAGGCATCCAGCGGGGTGTGGAGAGACATCCAGCGGGGTGTGGGGAGACATCCAGCGCAGGGCGGCAGCTGGCTGGTGAGTTGGGCGGTGCTGAGGTACCCTTGAGGCGGCATTCAACCAGCCCCACCCTCACACTAGCCCCTGACTGTAATGAATGAAATGAATCCTTGCAGGCAGGGCATCAGAGTGACCTCCCCAAGGGCAGCGTCAAGCTAGGTGCCACCCTCACGCCCGTGACTGAAATGAATGAAATGAATCCTTGCAGGCAGGGCGTCAGAGCGACCTCCCCAAGGGCAGCGTCAAGCTAGGTGCCAGCCAGACTGGAGCGACAATGTACTACGAGCCAGCCCCCGCCATCCCGCTCAACAACGCGGCCACGCTGCTGGCGGGCAAGGAGGCGGAGGAGGAGACCAAGGTGCTGCTGCTGCTCAGCAGGCTGGTGCGTGTGGCCTCAAGCCGCAGGGAGGAGTAGCGGCAGTTGCAGTGATGGTGGGAGGACGGTTCAGCAGGCTGGTGCGTGTGGCCACAAGCCGCAGGGAGCAGATGCAGCAGTTGCAGAGGTGGTGGGAGGACGGTTCAGCAGGCTGGTGCGCGTCATCACCATTGCGGTGCTGCAGCTTGCACAAAGAACTGCCACTGGGGCGTCACGTGCAGCTTTTACCCCCCTCTCTGCACACCCCTCACCTCCCTGCACGCCTCTCACCACCCTGTGCACCTCACCTCTTCACCGCATCCGGCACCACGCAGGTGGCGTCACGTGCTGAGCCCATACGTGCGCTGCTCGAGGCCGCCACGCAGCTCGACATGGTTTCCGCCCGCGCTAGGCACGCGGAGCTCTTCGGTGCTGTGGCACCCACGCTCGTCCCCGCTACCTCTCAGCAGCAACAGCAGCAGCACCAGGCGGACTCAGTCTCTTCCACTCCGTCCGCCTCCCACCAGCACCACCCACACCACCAGAAGCGAGGGTGGCAGGGCCCTAAGCCCTTGTTCCATGTGCCCTGGGCCCACCACCCGCTGCTGCTGGAGCGCGCCCTGCCCGAGCCCCTGCCCGAGCCCCCGTCGGTGCGTCTAGGGTTTGGCTCAGGGCTTACCGTGCAGCATGCTCTACGGGCTGCACCTGACCACAGCTGCATGGGCGTGGGCGGAGGCAGGGCACGCCTGTTGCTGTGCCACGCCGGCTGTCGCTTGACTTACGACCGCAAATGGGTGATGCTGCGCACTGTGTTGTGCACACTGGTACTGCACGCAGCTGGACGACAACAGGTTTGAGCGCAACTTTGCCGCCCCCCCCGCCTGGGAGCTGCGACGCAGCGCCGTCGGCCCCCCCTCCTCGCCTCCACCCGCCCCCTCCTCCTCTGACGCACCCAACGAGGGCGCGTCCGCCGCTCCAAAGCCGCTGGACCTCCGTGTGCCTGCCACAGGCAGCGCGTCACCACTGCCACCAGCCACAGAAGCGTCGGCAGAGTCGGCGGCACCAGCGGCGAGTGGAAGCGGAGGTGGTGGTGGTGTGGTGCAACCGACAGCGGTCAAGGTGGTTGCCATCACGGGACCAAACACGGGTGGCAAGACGGTGGCCCTCAAAACCCTAGGGCTTGTGGCGCTCATGGCCAGGGCGGGCATGTGCGTGCCGGTGCGCCGGGGTGCAAGGCACGACGCCTCGTATGCTTCGGAGCAGCTGGAGCAGCAGCAGGAGCGGCAGGGTGTGCAGAGTGAAGCAAGGCGCGGGGCGGAGGGGGGGGATGAGGAGGTGGTGGTGGGGTGGTTTTCGCGGGTGCTGGCGGACATTGGCGACGCACAGAGCCTGCAGCAGAGCCTGTCCACCTTCAGCGGGCACATCCGCCGCATCAAGCAGGTTAAGTCGGTACTTTGCACCTGTACCTGTAACCTTCTCCCTCCCCCTCTCTGCCTCTCTGTGTCGCAAAGCACCGGGCCCGTATACTACTGCGGTGCCTGGTGTGTGTGGTCAGCTTTACATCTGGTACAGCCATGTTTGGCAAGCAGATACCAATATCCATATCACATTTCGCATGCAGCATGGGTTGGCGCCTCGTGGAGTACGCCGCCCCGAGTTGGCGACCCCTAGCTTCACCTCAGCTTCCGCCTCGGGTCCACTGGGGAGGAGCATCCGGCGGGCCCCCTGCGCGTCA